>JAQZBX010022701.1:0-31358 GCA_029593785.1 Cabassous unicinctus | reverse complement strand
TTCTTCCCCTCTTAAAGCAGAGAAATGAAGAGTATTCTGTTTCTTTTACAAGAATGTTTTTTGAGGCCCTGAAACTACTATTGTCACTTTCTTCTACAGTGCCCTCTTCCTTCCTTTCCATTAACTATTTATTTGTAATCTTCAAATATGCACAGATTTTCTTACTTTTCTTAATAGTAAGTATTATTATAAAAACCATGAAAGATCATTAAATTTTTGAAAGGGGAAAAATATTTTTAAAAATTATCAAGCGATAATTGAAAAGCCATATGATAAACACAAGATTCACCTAAACGCAATTAAAACCACATGTCTGAATATCCTGTAGATGCTTTTTTTTGCCAAAGTCTAGATTCTCAGCTTTGGAATGCCAGTGTGTGAAGACCCACTTGAGAAACTTTTATATATATTATTATATATAAAGTGATGTAAAAATATAGAATTCAGGGATATTATTGGAAATGCAACAAGTTTCCATTTTAACAAACATTTTCTTTCCTTCAAGAATAGAAATGGCAATTTAGCTTATTTTGTGTTACAAAAGGAGCCCATATTTGAAAAGGCAAATGAATACATTACATTGCAGATTATATGGGCACTTGAAGTAAAGGTAAGATGTTTGGGTTCCCCTACCCCCTTAACAATGATGGGAAGCCACTGAGTGGTGTTAACCGGAGGAGTGAAATAAACTGATGGGATTTTCAAAGATCATTATCTGACTGCTGTAGGGAAAGTGGATTAGGGAGTGAAACAGAAATCCAGGAGATAGCTAAGAAGCTCTGGTATTGTCTAGGATAGAAATAGCAATAGTGTGGTCTAATTTCAGATAGCATTTGAAAAGGAGAGAAGTAGATATTTTCTTGGTCGTCAACTAGTCTTGCCAAAGGATTAATGTAGCAAGTAAAAGAGGGAGAATTTTGTAAATCCTGAATTTTTGGCTTACGTGCCTGATGGTGCCATTTATGAAGGCAGGAGTGCTGGGGTAGGAGTGAGTGTGGAAGAGTAAGTAGGTGCAGATTAAATGGTCGTTTCTAAGAAAAGAAAAGCTATAATATTTTATTTGTTTTCCAGTAAAAACTGCATTTTAGGCTGAATTAATGCCTTCCAAAAGCATTAGGCTCTAATCATTGGAACTTGTTAATGTTACTTTTTATGGAAATAGCTTCTTGGCAGATATGATTAAGGTAAGAATCTTGAGACAGGAGATTATTTTGCATTGTCCAGGTGTGACCTATATGCAGTTATATGTTTACCTATAAGAGGGGGGCAGAGGGAAATCACATGCAGAGGGCAATGTGAAGGCAGTGCTGAGAGAGATGCTGAAGAAGCTAGCCTCAAATATGGAGTTATGTGGCTACAAACCAAGGAATGCTGGCAGGCACCAGAGGCTGGAAGAGGCAAGAAAGGGATTCTCCTCTACCTTCTCTGGAGGGAGGATGGCTATGCTGGCACCAGTATTTTGATCTAGTGATACTGATTTCAGACTTCCGGCCTCCAGAATTGTAAGAGAAAAAATTTCTGTTGTTTTACGGCTTCATGTTTGTCATAATTTGTTATAGCAACCACAGGAAACTAAAATAGATTTTTGGTACCTAGAATGGGGAACTGCTGTAACAAACTCATAAAAACATGGAAATGGTTTTGGAATCAGGAAATGGGCTGAGGCTGGAAGATTTTCAATATAACGTTCAAAAAATCTAGATTGCCTTGAACATACTGTTGGTAGAAATGTGAACATTAAATGTGTTCTGGTGAGGGTTCAGAGGAAATGAGGAATAGGCTATGGTAACTTGGAGAAACATGATCCTTGTTATATAAAGTCAGAAACCTAGCTGAATTATGTCCTATAGGTATGTGCAAAGTAAAACAGGTAAACAAAGAACTTGTATATTTAGCTGAGGAGATTTACAAGCAGAGTGTTCAAAGTGTATCCTGGTTTCTTCTTGCTGTTACAGTAAAATGCAAGAGAGAAGAGATAAATTGAGAACAGGACAGTTAAGTCAAAAGGAACCAGGAGTTGATGTGGGAAATTCTCAGTCTATCCAGATTGCAAAAGGTATTAAAAGTAGGAGATTCACTATTGGGAAAGTGTACTCTCAATAGAAATCCAAGTTTGTGGTTGGATAGCCACTGGCTAGTACATTGGAAGTTTCAAAAGGTCAGAGAATTCCCTTACTCAGAAGGTTCTTTGAAGCAATTAAGGATGTGACTCATGGATCCAGTCAACTATCTCAGCAGAAGCCAGGAGTACAGATGGGATTATTCAGAAAAGATCTGTGGAGGATGCTCTTGTCTAATGGTAAAAATCCCTATGACATGCACAGGAGACCCATAAGGATTTGAGAAGGTTGTATCAGCAGAAACACTGACAGCTTGGACTGAACGGGAGAGAGACAGGATGAAATGAGGGAAAGATGACTTCAAGGGCAGAGCCTTGGGCCCAGAGTCCAGTTATGGAAACAGAGACAAACCTGGGGCTGCAAGAATAGAGGCTGGAGCCATCCATGGGTGCAGAGGCAGAGGCTAAAGCCATGGGTCCAGAAGCCTGAGTCATGAGACACTGAGGATTTATTCTCAGGTCTTGAAATCTATTGGAGTCTGCTCACTAGGATTGTCAACATTCTTGGGGCTGTTGACTCCTTTTATTCATCCTGTTATCCTTTGCCTGCCTGCTTGTATTTTAGAAACAGTTGACTTCTTTTTTAGTTTCACAGACCCAGAGATACTTTGGATATGACCTATACTTGAGTTAGATGACTTAGATGATAAGATTTGGGACTTCTGAGCTCATGATAATTAGATGAGATCTTGGACATGAGAGAGAGGCAGTGGTAGTTTACGACAGAAGAGAAGGAAATGTGACCAAGGAGGCAGATATCGGAGTGATGCAACTACAAGTCAATGATAGCAGCCAACAGAACCTGGGCAAGGAAAGGAACAGATTCTCCCTAGAGCCTCGAGAGAGAGTGGAGCTCTGCCAACATCTTGATTTTGATGCAGTGAAATGGATTTTGGGCTTTTGGACTCCAGAACTGGGGAAAAATAAATTTCTGTTGTTTTAAGCCACCCATTTTGTGGTACATTGTTACAGAAACCACAGGAAACTAATATACTGCATTTACAAAAAAAAAGGTTCTAGAATTAACTTTACAATCTACTCAAGCATCTTACTCAATGTGTGCCTGATTTGACTAGGTATGCTATTTGAGGAGCGTGAGCCAGGAAGATGATGTTCTTAAAGTGAACATATTGTGAACCTTTGATTGGATCAGTTAAGGGGGCATTTGATTAGATTGATCCAGTGGGGCATAACCCAAAATGGGTCTTAATCCTCTTACTGGAGTCCTTTATAACAGGAATAAAAGTTGCAAACATGGAAAAAAAGCTGGAGAGACAGAGAGGATGCCACAAAGCAGAGAGAATGCCACGAGAGCAAGAAGCTAAAAGGAACCCAGCCCAGAAGAGAAGGCAGGGACTGCAGAGCCACCATTGTGTCTTACCATGTGACAGGAATGCAGGATCTCCAGAAGCCAACCTTTGGCGAGAGAGCTTTGCCTGATGCCTTGATTTGGACATTTCTCTAAGCCTCAGAACTGTAAGCTTATAAGTTAATAAACTCCCATTGAAAAAGCCAACCCATTTCTGTTATATCGCTCCCAGCAGCTTTTAGCAAACTAAAACAAGGCGACTGTTGGACGTGGACATTTTGAAGCTAACAGCCCAGGGTAGCAAAGCCAGTTATTCCAGAATCCCAAAGTTTACTGTTCTTTCCCAACTTTAGAATTTATAATTGTTATTGTCTATGTGTCTTCTGAGGGCTGGTGAAGATTTTTCAGATAGGCTGTAGTAATTTCTAACACCTATGTTGGGATAAGGAGTGGAGGGAGAGTTGAGGACAGGGGGCAGTTGGTCTGTAATTCATGTTAAAAATGAAACTTAAGTTTAGACTATGGATATTACTGACAAATTAGATCATATATACTATTATATGATTGAAAGAAGACATTTTGAGAAATTTAAATTTCTGATTCGTTATCATCTGTAAGACACTGTCAATTAATATAGTATAAGTTCTGGAATTATCCTGCGATAACTTCATTAATGTTGCTTTGTTTCTTTCAGCTAAAAAAATTAACTTTGTTTAGAGTAATTCCCAGGACACTTTAAATGTCTTATCATTCTTTTTGTTTTTTAATTTCTTCATATTTTAATGGTAGAAATAACCAGACTTCTCTTAACCGCTGAGATTCCCTATCTATATATTAATAGAATTTACATAATACTGCATTCTATATGATAATCTTATAACATAAAATGCATACAGTTTATAAGTCCATTTATTCTTTCAACTTATATTTGAGCACTTATTAACCTATTACATTCCAGACATTGATTAGGAAGCACAGATATGCCTCTGTAGAATTCCATGCCCTCATGAAGTTCACAGTCTATGGGGCAGACCATCAGTAAACAAATACTTATTATAAGTGCTGTGGGGAAAAAATCAGGAAAGAGGGATAGGAGTTGAAGTAGGGGGTAGAATGGGTTTTTAATTTTAAATAGAAATGAGAGAAGGAAGGTTTCATGGATAAGCTGATATTAGAAAAGAAATTATTTGCTAGTGCTACACTTCCTTGTTGCTCTCTATGCATCCTAATTCTGACAAATGTTTTGAAGGAGGCCATGTAATGATGCCTGGCAAGGTGGTCATTTGGGGTTTTATTTGCCCCATTGAAGTAGACAGCAACATTTAAAAGAGACATGGCTCTACAGTCAATTTTCCTGAAACAACAACAAATACAAACTTGATATTACATGTGTGACTTCTCCTTCCCAGGTAAATGTCTTGTTCTTCTACATAAAAGGAAGGGAATACATTTAGAGGGATTTGTTTGAATGAGACACTCCCAGTTCATCATAACTATGAAAAAGCACTATACTTATGTCTGGCATACCCACCCACTGGCATAAGGAAAGTCTTGAGCTTGGTTAAATCATCATTTAAGTCATTTGGCTGACTGACTACACCCCAATTCCATAAACAGTTCCTCTGACTCCATGCATAAGGCTTTGAGGACTTCCACTCCCGTTGGGAAAGCCGTAGGTCATTACTATATAAAACTGCCTCTGCTATTACATATTTCAAATTAGTATCCTTTCTTCTCGCCCCTACATCCATTTCCAAGCTACTGGTGCCCTTCCCACTGTGCATAAAATTAAGCTGCTTAGTAATCATGATGTGGTTTGTTTGTTTATTTTTGGAAGTGCATATGGGGTGTGCTCTTACAATTATCTTTATTCTCTGTAATTAATTTCTAGAGCATTAAATGTAAATTAGCCCTCTGTGTGAAGTGTCAATGCTATCACCTAGGCAAGGAAAGTACGAAGTTCAGCTTTCCAACCAACTGGAGAATTCCCCCTACCTCATTCTGTTAACTCATTGCAGAGGGAAAAGCTAATGCGAAAAAGGAAAAAAGGAAAACTTTTTGGAAGCTGATCTTGGTCTCTCTGGCTTCATCTCTTCAGAAGCTCGTAATTGCTTTCTACAGCTTGTGGTAAATCCTTGGGGAACCAGCACAGGATGCTGCAGGACAAAATAAGCCAAGATCTAAATTTCCAATAGGTCAGAAAGTCCTGGCTTGATGACTATAAACCCCAGTGGCCAGTTTATTCAGAGCGGAGCATAGGGCAATTTCAAATGCACAATCAGCTCAGGTATCTGAATGTGTTTAGAATTCTGCTGGCATTTAAATCAGACTCTGGGTATTTTCACGTGAAAATGACATAGCAAAATGTTATTGTAAAAACAATGTGAAAATTTTACTCACTGTGTCAGTGTCTTTCCTTTATCGTGGGCTGATCTGAATCACATACAAAGAGTACTGTTAATTTACAAAGTATCTTGTTGGAAAATGTAATGTGGCATGCAAGTCTGTGTGACAACCCTTTCCTTTTAATCATAGAATTTATGTTTCTAAGATATGTCTGTCCACAGGAAGTATCCAAATTAGCTATCCCCTCCCTCCCCTCTCTCCCTTACCAACCTCCCAAAGACATTGTTAAAATTATATTTAGCAGAGGAGATGGCCTTAAATGATGTAAAGTGCATTGGATGCACTTTTCTTGCATCCAATCATGTAATTAATGGAACTCTTTGGTCCCAAACGTAAATCAAAATATCATGCTTAAAATCACAGGACCAGTTTCATAAGAGTATGTGACACAAATGCTACATTTGTTTTAAAGAAATTTCAAATTCTTTTCAAAGTGTAAAGCACTTAGAAACTTGTACAACATTTCTGTTGTACAAGTCAATACTGAGGTTGTGACAGAATCACAACCATTACGCCTTTTCTTTGCTCATATTTATCAATATTTCTCAATTTGTAAATCACTTGAGGCAGAAGGCTATAACCATCACTACAAAGTAAAGAACTACCTCTCCTCTGTTTCTATTAATGTATCTTCAAGATACAGGTATATTGAGAGGGTTGGTAGAGAACTATCAATCACCTATTGAAAATAGATGACACATCTCTAGTTTGGGGTGTGAAATAGACATTTGGGTAGATTAAGAACTTGAGCTCTGGATTCCAAAAGACCGGAGCTCAAATTCCTGTTCTGCCATTTGCTGGCTATGTGACTTCAGGCAAATTATTTAATCTCCATGAGCCTCAGTTTCTTCATTCATCAGCAAAATAGAATATTAGATCGATCATGTGCATTGCATGACACATAATAAAAACTCAATAAATATCAGCATTTCACATATATTTTGCAAGACATTTGAATCACTCTGGAATATGTTAAACCTAGGTGTCACCTTAGAAATCAACCAGAGCAGGATTCACACAACCAAATGTCATCAAAGCCTAGATGGGTAATATAAATAGCAAAATAGCTCATGTGGGAAAGACTCATGCAGACTGGGTCCTGGTACAGACTGCCTGTTCTAGCTCAAAACGTTCATATATTGCTCCTCTTCCTCCTCCTCTAATATATGCAAATTAAACAGAACACAACAAAAATTCAAATTGACACAAGGCTGCAAGCCCCAGATTTCAACCGCTCACTTAGCATAAGAGGGAGACTCAGAAAAGTGATCTCGCCCAAATTTGTACAGTTAGTTAATGGAAAGAGTCCCTATATCCTCACTTGCAGGGTAAAATTCTTCACAATGAATAACCTGGAAATTCTACATACACAAATTTATTTTTAATCTTAAAGAAAAAGTTACTACTTTATATTCTGCATCTTTAAAAAAAGCACCCGAACCAATGCTCACAGTTTTCATAAAGTTAAGACATCTGAAACAGCAATTTAGGCAGCAATACAAGTAAACCTGAAGGAGAAAAGTGGCCTTATTCTAAGGCATTGTATAATGAATTAATCGCTATTAGTATCTTCAATGTATTTAATGCATGGCTCTCAACCTCACTAAAGACTAAGATTCAAACATTTGCCTGATGTTAGTGCTTCTATCTGCTTTAATTATTGAAGACCTATCTCTGGCTCACAATAGCTTTGCCACTAGGTGGAAACCTTTAAAAGATGATACTTGTATCTTTTTCTACAGTATTAAATTTAACTTGAAAACATCGACATTGTAAGATGTTTAAATATTTGTTTCCCTTGATTTAAGAAAAATGTAAAACTTCTGAGAGGCTTTAAAACAATTGACTTTTTTTCTATTTATGTTCAAATTATCTCTGAAAATATTTTTGAAAAAAGACATCTAGACTATACATATGCTAAATGCTTGAATTGAAGTTCAGTCCAAAAGCATTTGGAAAAGATTTTCTTTTGCTTTTGTCCATATTTCATAACCTGTGCTGTGCGTTAAGATCATTTTTTGTTTGTGTTCTCAACCTAATAACCATTTACAATAGTTAGCATATTGAAGCCATCTAAAACTGGTTGAGAGGTTCATTAGGCATGTAACTAGATCTTTATTTGATTTTGACCTTGCAGCACTTGGCACTCCCTCTCTCCTGAAGTTGCCTGTCCATACCCTAAGCTAATTTCAACCTCAGAGAGGCAAAAATAAGCACCTTTTGGCAGTGGTTACAGCTTCTGTTACCATCATTTCAGCTAAAACCCTCCTTTGTTCCTTTAATAAAGTGAAAATAAACTTTTTGAAAGACTTGTTTAAAAAGAATATATATGTAACCATACATTCCTCCTTACTCACTCTGAACTTGGAACTATTTGAATTTATTCCATAATGAAAACACCCAAATCTGTAATTTTTTTTTAAAGTTGAAATTCGCTAAAGATCTACAGTTCCAGAAGTAGAAAATAAACTGGCACAGATTCCAGAATAATTTCTTGGGATTATTTAGAACACACTGGAACATTTATCTGCTAACTGAAGCAGATACAGAACTGTGTGACTGGTTTTTATAACTTAGTTGAAGAGAATTTGGGGGTAGCCTGTAGCCACTCACATAGCCATGAAACTGAAAGTGTAATTAAAGCCAAGAGTTCATAATGCCTAAGCAGAATCTAGAGGAATGAGGGAAAATTGTCCCCTGTCCCCAGTCAAGTTTTACAGAGTTAAGTCATAGCATTCAGGAATGTTTCGGCCTGCCTCTCAAGCATCTGGCATTAACTTCTGTTGACAGGAGGTGAACAGATTTGATGGATCAGTATTGAATCTGGAATGGAAATGTTATTTTCCCTAATGTACCCAGATCCCTTTCAGTATGTCTGATAAAGCTTTACTTTTGAGAAGGGATATATAAACGATCTCTAACCATCCATTAATCTAATACCCCTTCAGGGGAGAATCTGTCATATTAAGTCTGTGAGCACATGTTGATTCAAATAGACTAAGAAAGGAGAAATTTGAAAGGCCTTTGGTAGTTAGAATCATGCTATTTTAAAACTATAACAAATTTTAGAGTTAATTGCAATAGAATTACTATATTTTTGCAAATGAGGAGAAAACCTAAAATGTCAAGTTATTTTCACAAAGTTCTGAATTAGAATCCAGTTCTTTCAAATCTCAGTAAAGAAAGCATTCCAATATTACTAACCACCTCACTCCACTCAGATTCTGTACTTTATATACAGGAACATTTTCAAACCTGGTTAAAATTATTGATGAAAAATACTATTGTACAAGCCCCACCATAGACCATTTAAACGAGAATCTCTACAATAGGACCATGACATCAGTATGCATGTATGCATGGATGTATGTATGTATATATTTATGTATATATTTAGTTTTCAAGATGATTCTAAAATACAGCCAGGGTTGAGAAGCAGTGGTTCATGCTTTGAACCACTTTGAAAATAAGGAAGCATATTTTTGTGCCTTCTCCTTGTTCCTCCTATATATGGACAACTCCTCACCTTTAAGGTTATACAAACTCCTTTTCTTGAGAAATTCTCCATAGCGTAATCATATTTCTTCTCATATGCTAAAATATTGCATAAATAAAAATATTTTTATAAAGCAGTTTATAAAATGTTCTTAGAATCTACTAAGATTTTAATGTCTTATGCCACCCAGGAATGTTTGCATTTAAGGAAGAGAAAAATAATGGAAATAGAATGTCACTTTAATGGAACGATTTTAGATGAAAGCTTGTCAAGATATTTCTGAGTGAAAGACCTTCCTAGAACCCTTCAAATGATACCATATTTATGAATACCTAATCCACCTGCATATTTGTTCACTCAAATTTGGTACTGTTGTTTAACTGGCTCTCATCTTATGAATATCCTTTCTCTTCGTATAAACCTAGGAGAGGGATAAGCTACCAATTATTAAAGGCTTATGTGCTAAGCACCATATTTAATCCTGACAATGGACTGAGGAGTGAGGTGTCATTATTCCTATTTAAGGGATGAGGAAACTGATCAAAGGTATCTTGGTCAAGCTCATACAAACTCTGCAGTAGAACCAGGCCTCAAATTTATTTCTTAATGGCTCCAGAGCAAATGAACTTTAAAACACCATGCTATACAAATTGTAAAATGGTCAGGAAAAAAAACAGAAAGCAAGACAAAAAATATGCATGGAGCCAGAAAGCTCATCTACTTGACATTTCCACTGTTGATATAATTTGATATATGCCTTTAGAAGTTTCTATCAAAACTTGAAACATTCAATTGGCAGTAGAAACACAATTATCAGTTAGTACCACGGATGAAGAGCACTCTAGTTTCTGTAAATATCTTATAAAAGTGAACTTCTGCATACTATTTTAGAACACCTTGCTTTTCATCTTTAACTCTGCTGACTACTTGATTGTTGTAATGGAAAATTCCATGAGAATGGAATACTAGCATAAAAATAGCATTATATGTTATTCTTCAAAATTGCCTTTATAGGGTGATATATGGGAAAAATACACCTAATGCAAACTATGGACCATAGTTAACAGTAATATTGTAATATTCTTTCATCAGTTGTAAGAAAGGTACTATACCAATGCTAAGTGTCAATAATAGGGGGAATATATGAGGTATGGGGCTTTTCTTTCTGGAGCAATGAAAATGTTCTTAAATTGATTGTTTTGATTTATGCACAATTCTTTGATTATATTGATGGCCATTGATTGCACACTTTGGATGGGTTTTATGGTGTGTGAACAAAACTGTTCTTAAATAAATAATTTATTAAAATTTGTCCTTGTTGTACAAGATCTATATGCTGAAAATTGCAAAACACTGATGAAACAAATCAAAGGCAAACTAATAAAAAGAGAAAAATACCATGTTTATGGATTGGAAAGCTCAACAGAGTAAAGATGTCAATTCTAGTCAAATTGATCTATAGGTTTAATGAAATCCTATCAAATTCCCAGCAAGGTTTTTTGTAGTTACAGACAAGTTTATTCTAAAATGTGTCTGGAAAGCCCAATACCCTAGAATAGATTAAAAAATGGAAAACTAATAATGTGGGAGGAATTGCTCTACTCGATATTAATGCCTACTCTACAGCTACAGTAATCAAGATGGTGTGGTATTGGCAGAGGAATAGACATAAAAATCAATGAAACAGAATAAAGAACAGAGAAATCACCCACCCAAACAAATATGCCCAACTGATTTTTGACAAAGGATCAAAAGGATTTTAATTTTCAACAAATGGTGCTGGAACAATTGGATATCAATAGGCAGAAAAATGAACATCAAATGAAGTCTTACACCTTGTACAAAAATTGACTCAAAATGGGTCACAGACTCAAATGCAAAAATTTAAAAGTGTGAAACTTTTCAAAAAATAGGATAAAATCTTTTGAATCTAGGGCTAGGTAAATATTAGTTTGCTGCTAAAGTAATTGCGTTTTCATACCATGAATTTCAAATCATTTTAACTAGGCACATCTTTATTAATCAAAATAGGAAGCATTACATGCAACGCATTTTTGCCAACAAGAAATAAGTTTGTTTATTCCTGTAGCGTAAAAATCCATGCTTCGGGATTCAACGAACTCTTCGAAAGCATTTTCTGCATCCTGCTGGTTGTGGAAGCATTTTCCCTGCAAAAAGTTGTCGAGATCCTTGAAGAAGTGGTAGTCAGTTGGCAAGAGGTCAGATGTATACGGCGGATGAGGCAAAACTTCGTAGCCCAATTCATTCAGCTTTTGAAGCATTGGTTGTGTGACATGTGGATGGGTGTCGTCGTGGAGAATTGGGCCCTTTCTGTTGACCAATGCTGGCTGCAGATGATGCAGTTTTCGGTGCATCTCATCTATTTGCTGAGCATACTTCTCAGATATAATGGTTTCACTGGGATTCAGAAAGCTCTAGTGGATCAGACCAGCAGCAGACCACCAAACAGTGACCATGACCTTTTTTTGGTGCTTTGGGAAGTGCTTTGGAACTTCATCTTGGTCCAGCCACTGAGCTGGTTGTCACCTGTTTTCGTATAAAATCCACTTTCGTCTCACGTCACAATCTGACCAAGAAATGGTTTGTTGTTGTTGCGTAGAATAAGAGATGACACCTCAAAATGACAATATTTTTTATTTTCAGTCAGCTCATGAGGCACCAACTGATCGAGCTTTTTTACCTTTCCAATTTGCTTCAAATGCTGAACTGTAGAATGGTCGACCTTGAGGTCTTCGGCAACTTCTTGGTTAGTTGTAAGAGGATCAGCTTCAGTGATTGCTCTCAATTGGTCGTTGTCATCTTCCAATGCCCGCCACTATGCTCCTTATCTTCAAGGCTCTCATCTCCTTTGAAAAACTTCTTGAACCACCACTGCATTGTAGGTTTGTTAGCAGTTCCTGGCCAAATGTGTTGTTGATGTTGCAGTTGTCTCTGCTGCTTTATGACTCATTTTGAACTCAAATAAGAAAATCTCTTGAATTTGCTTTTTGTCTAATATCATTCCATAGTCCAAAATAAATATAAAGCAAACAGCAAGTAATAAGTCATTAGCAAAAAATACATAAAGTGAGAAATGCACATTAAAACGATGTATTACATAACCACATTTATTTAAGAATGTATTCCAATATCAAACAGCAAATTTCAACAAGGCAAAACAGCAAATTACTTTTGCACCAACATTATAGTTCTTATATTGACCTAAAAAGCATTACCCATAAAAGGAGAAATCAATGCATGGACCACATCAAAATTAAAAATTTTGGAAGCTCCTGGTAGACCAAGATGATGGCATGATGCTTCCAAGTACTTTACCCCACATAATCTTTGAACAACTAACAAAATCTGGTAGAGCCATCTCCCTCAAAACTCTGGAAAACAGTTAAAGGTTTGCAGTAAATGAGAAAATGCTGAATAAGGAAAAAACAGCTTGAAAAAATGGTAGGTGAAGCTTGCAGTTCTCTTGCTAGGCTCTCTGCACACCCCCTCTGGCACAGTGTGGAGCCAGCCTGTGCTTCGATTGTGTGTCCCTGGCCCTGCTCTGGAGGGAGAACCATAACCCCTATGCACATATTAGGGTGCATTTTTGTCAGTGCCAATCTATCAGGTGGAAGATTGAAAGATTGAACCAGAAAATCTGGCTCAGTCTTCCCCTCCCAGGATTTGCCCTGAAAACAGAGAAGCAGCTTGCAGACAGCTAAAGTAGTATAAGAAACAATTAAGTCAAAGTGGCCAGGGCAAAGAACTACTTGCATTTGGTCATACAAGAAAACACACAGGAAAGGCTGAAAGTCTACTGCAAAGGTTATAGAGGGAGCATTCAAATATCTGTAAACTATTAATTCCTAAGGCCACAAGCAATTACAAGCCCAGGACAAGAAGCAGGCTCCACATGGGCTCAGAATATGACAGAAAAGATCATGCATTGAACCTCTGATGATCTTTTTGATTGGAAGTCTAAGCTATGAAGGAACCCACTGGCCAAAGCAGAGTAAATTTACAAAGACTGTGAAAGGTGCTATTTGCTTTGATTTGTTTGTTTCTATTAGCTTCTGGTCTCAAGGAAATCTCTGTCATATCACTAGCTGAAATAAACTTCAGGAACTGATAGCTCAGGGACTAAATCCCAGAGTTAACACTTTAAAATATTAAAATGTACAGTGTGCAACAAAAGTTTACAAGACAAAGAAACAGGAAACAATGGTCCATCCAAAGATAAAAATTCAGAAACCATCAATGAAGAGGACCAGATTTGGGACATAGTGGACAAAGCCTTTAAAAAATATTCATCGATATACACAAGAAAACATAGAGAAAGAACTAAAGTTTAGAAGGAAAACAATGAATGAGCAATATGAGACTCTTAATAAAAAGATAGAAAGTATAAAAGGAAAGAAACAGAACTACTGGAGTTGAAGACCACAATAACTGAAATGAAAATTCTCTACAGGGTTTCAAAAGCAAATTAGAGCTGGCAGAATAAAGAATCAGTGGTCTCAAAGAAAAAGCAATTGAAATGATTCAGGCTAAGGATCAGAAAGAAAAAAGAATAAGAAAAAGAAAAAAGAGTCTAAGACACTTGTGGAACACCATCAAACATACCAGTATATGTATGATAGGAGTCCCAGAAGGAGAAGAATGAGAGGAAAGGGACAGAAGGAATATATATATATATATAAAATAATGGCAGTAAACTTCCCAAATTTAGTGAAAAACATGAATATGTATATTCAAAAAGCACAATAAACTCCAAAAAGGATAAACTCAAAGAAGACCATGCCAAGACATGTAGTAATCAAACCACCCAATGCTAAGGACTAGACACGATATAAAGCAACGAGTTATGTACAAGGAAATCCCAAGAAATTTGAGTACTGATTTCTCACAAGAAACCATGGAGACAAGAAGGCAGTGGAATGAAATATTTAAAGTGCTGAAAGAAAACAATTTGTCAACCATGAATTTTATAACTGGCAAGATTTTCTTTCAAAACTGGGGGAGTAATTAAGATATTCTCAGGTAAATAAAAGCTGAAGTAGCTCATCAGAGCTGCTGTGCAAGCAATGCTAAATGGAATTCTTCAACTGAAAGGAGAGGAGATTAGACAGTGGATCAAAGAGGCATAAAAGAAATAAAGACCTCCAGTGATGGTAACCATATGGATAACTATAAAATACCAGTAATATTGTATTGTATTTTTTGGTATTTAATAGCACATTTTACTTATTACAGTTTGTAAATGCAAATACACAAAAGTAATGAGAAATCTGTGGTTATAGACATACAATGTATAAAAATATAATTTGTAATATACGACAAAAAGATGAGGGTTCGTAAGAGTATAGTAAAGTTGTATGTATATGCTATTAAAGTTCAGTTGGTATCAAATCAAATATAATTGTCATAAATTTAGGGTGTTAAATTTTATCCCCACAGAAATCACAAAGAAAATATATGAAAAATAAGTTCAAAAAGAAATGAGAAGGGACTCAAAATTGTACAATACAAAAATATCAAATAAATATGCAAGTAGGCAGTATTGGAAGAATTGAGGGTCAAAACAGTTTTAGGACCTATGAAGACAAAATTTTAAAAATGGCAGAAAAAAATCTCCTGCATTATCATAGCTACTTTAAATGTAAATGGACTAAATTAGCCAGTAAGAGGTAGAGGTTGGAAGAATAGAAAATAAAACGTGACCCAACTATATGATATTTACAAGAGACTCACCTTAAATTCAAAGACCCAAGAAGGTTGAAAGTAGAAGTATGGAAAAATTATACCAAGAAAATAGTAACCAAAAGAGAGCTGGGGTAGCTATGCTATTATCAGAGAAAATAGACTTTAAATTAAAAACTGTCAGGAGGGACAAAGAAGAGCCCCATATACTGCTAAAGGGGTCAATTCAACAAAAAGACATAATAATAATAAATATATTCACACTTACTGGCAGAGCCCCAAAATAAATGAAGCAAATATTGATAGATTTGAAAGGAGAAATAGATGGTTCTACAATTATAGTAGGTCATTTCAGTGTACCACTTTTAATAAAATATCTAGCCAGAAAGGCAATAACTAAATAGAAGACTTGACAAATATTATAAAACAGCTATACCTAACAGGCATACATAGAATACTTTACCCAACAGCAGCAGCAAACACATTCTTCTCTAATGCATATAGACCATTTTCCAAGATAGACTCTATCTTACATCACAAAACAAGTTTCAATAAATTTAAAAATATTCAAATCACACAATGTATTTGAGTCAACCACAATGGAATGAAGCTAGAAATCAATAAAAGGGAGAAGTAGAAAATTCACAAGTATATAGAAATTAAACAACATACTCTTAAACCTAAAAGTCAGAGAAGAAATCACAATGGAAATTAGGAAATATATTGAGGTGAATGAAAATAAAACACGGAATACCAAAACTTTTGGGATGCAGCAAAGGCAGTGCTGAGAAGGAAATTTATAGCTCTAAATATTTAAATTTAAAAGGAAGAAAGATCTCAAATCAGAGACCTTCCCTCACAAATGGGGGATATAGAAAAAGAATAGCAAATTAAACCTGAAGCAAGCAGAAGAAGGAAATAACAAAGGTTACAGCAGAGATCAAAAATATAAAGAATTTTTAAAAATAGAATCAACAAAACCAAAAGTTGGTTCTTTGAAAAGATCAGTAAAATTGACAAACTTTTAGCTAGACTGACAAACAAAAAATAACTAAAATCAGAAATGACCCCACAGAAATAAGAATTATAAGAAGATTCTATGAACAACTGCATGCTAACAAATTAGATAAACTAGAGAAAATGGATAAATTCCTAGAAACACACAAACTACCCACACTGATTAAAGAAGAAATAGAAGATCTCAACAGACTAATAATTAGTAAAGCGATTGAATAAGTAATCAAAAACTTCTGAACAAAAAAAAGCCCAGGGCCAGATGGTGTCACAGGTGAATTTTATCGAACTTTCCTAGAAAAATTAACACCAATCCTCCTTAAATGCCTCCGAAAATTTGAAGTGGAGCAGCCACTGTGTAAGACAGTTGGGGGTTGCTCAAAAAGTTAAGTATAGAATTACCTATCATATGACCAGAAAATCCCACTTCTATGTATATGCCCCCCAAAAATTGAAAGCAGGGACTTGAAGAGATATTTGCACATTTATGTTCATAGTGACATTATTCACAACTTCCAGCAGATGGAAGCAACCCAAGTGTCCATCAACCAATGAATGGATAAACAAAATGTGGTATAAACATACATTGAAATATCATTGATCTGTAAAAAGGAGTGAAGTTCTGGGTCATGCGACAACATGGATGAACCTTGAAGACATGATGTTGAGTGAAATAAGCCAGACACAAAAGGACAAATATTGTATGATCTCACTGATAGAAAACACTTGTAATAAGCAAATTCATAGGATCAGAAACCAAAATACAGGTCATCAGGTGTCGGGGTGCCTTAGGGAGGGGGAGTTCAATTGTACACATTATTTATGTGGGGTGATGGAAAAGTTTTGGTAATTGAATGGAGTGATAGTAGCACAACATAGTGAACATAATTAACAGCTGTGAATTATGTACTTGAATATGGCTAAAAGTGGAAATTTTAGGTTTTATATATGTTACTAGAATAAATAAAACAACATAGGACTGTACAATACAAACAGTGAACCCTAATGTAAGCCATGGACTATATTTAATAGTACATTTAATAATATTCTTTCATCAGTTATAACAAATGTACCACACTAATGCAATGTGTTAATAAAAGGGGAGGGAGGATATGACAACTCTGTATTTTCTGCATGATTTTTCTGTAAACTACAACTTCTACAATATATTTTTTTAATTAAAATTATGCTGTGCACCAGACCTTATTAAAGGGATAAAAAGATAAACTACCAAAAAATAAGACATGCATCAGACTGGGAGAAAATATTTGCAATCCACTTATCTGACAAAGGTCTAATATCTAAAATATGTAAAGATTTCTCAATACTCTACAGTAAGAAAACAAACAATCCAATAAGAAAATGGGCAAAGGATGTGAATAGACATTTTACTCAAGACAAATAAGTATCTGAAAAGATGATCAACATCATTAGCCATTAGGTAAATTCAAATTAAAACAGCAATGTGATATTATTGCACACATCAGAATGCCTAAAATAAAAATAAAAAAATGACATCAGCAAATGTTAGAGAAAATGCAAAGACACCAGATCACTCACATATTGATGCTGAGAATGTAAAATGATACAGCCACACTGGAAAATAATTTGGCAGTTTCTTATAAAACTAAATATGCAAGTACCATTTGACTCAGCAATTGCACTCTTGGGAATATTTACGTTCACACAAAAATGTATGCACGGATGTTCTTGGCACTTAATTCATAATACCCCAAACTGGAAATAACCTAGATGTTCTTCAATAGGTGAAGGACCAAACAAACTGTACTACCCAGCAATATAAAGGAATGGACTATTGATATACACAACAACTCAAATGAATCTCCAGGGAATTATGCTGAGCAAAAAAGAAAGTCAATCCTCAAAGATTATATACTGTACCATTTCATTTATATAATATCCTTAAAATGATAAAGAAATGCAGAAAAGATTGTGGTTGCCTGGGGTTAGGGAGGGGTTGGAGGAAGGATGAGTAGAAAAGAAGCAATGATGTTGGTAAAACTTGTAATGATGAAATTGTTGTATATACAGAATGTACCAAGGACAATATCCTGGTTTTGATAACATGCTATAGTTTTGCCATATGTTACCATAGGGTATAACTGGGTAAAATATACAAGGTATATCTCTGTATTACTTTTTACAGCTGCATTTGAACCTACTATCACCTCAAAATTTTAAAAAAAGTAGCTTAAATGTATTTTTCAGTTAAAAAGTAAGCATCATCAAATTCTAATTTGTTAAAAATGTAACCCTAACCAATGTGTTTAAGAATTTAAATACTCTTTTTTTATTCTATATGTAGCTTAAAACTATTTATTAAAATCATACATGAACACATTGAGAATTGGAGAGGATTAGTAAGCATCAAATAAGATAAAATGGGCACCTGCATTGGGACTTGCCAGAAGTAAACCATTTTCTAAGAAATAGCAGTGACTTTCCAGAAGATAAAAATAACCAAGGACAGGACTTATAGTCAGCCAAAGGGGTGCTGATGCAAAGTAACAGAGATCTGTTGGCTTTTATAAAGGGCATTTATTTGGGGTAGAAGCTTACAGTTACAAGACTCTAAAGAGTCCACTTTAAGGCTGCTTTCTCACCAAAGTCAGTTGCCATGTGTTGAAGCAAGATGGGGAGCCATATCTGCCTGATCTCTCAGGGCTTCTCTGCTGCTCAGCTGCTCTGTTCTCTCCAGCTGCAAACTATCAGGCAGATGGCATATCTCTCCACCTGGGGTTTAGCTGTTTGAGCCTTCTCCTTTCTGTCGCATGGCAGAAAGACACTTCCTTGTGTCTTCTTGAGTGAGTTTATCCATCAAGGGAGTGGGGATTTAACCCTGAGTCATGCCCTACTGATGTGGTCAAATCAAAACCCTAATCTTAACAGGTAATTTAATCAAAGACATCTCAGGTGAATCTAATAAAATCAAAGGGTATCACACCCAGAGGAACGGACCAGTTTACAAACATAATCCTTCTCTTTTTTGGGGATTCACAAAAAATAATCTCAAACTGCCACAGTCTCTGAGAAAGCAGAGCACTCCTGACAAAACTGCAAATTTTTTTTGCAACATTTAATGGTAGCTGGTCTTGGTCTGGTAAGGATAGCCTACTGAAAATGGATAAGCGTACTATACTAACCAATGTATATCTGTTCCCCATTTTTTAAGACCCTCCCACATAATGAAAAACTTAAATATCAACCAATCATTGTAACTTCCCACTTGTAATTTCCTAATTGTCATTAAAACTGTTGTAACCTGCACACCATTTTTAGACACTCATACCCCACCCCCACCCCATTTGCTCCCACAATATATTTCTTATATTGGTGACTTTGTTTCTTTTAACATAAGACAATTTGTTAAGTAGTTAAGAAATTTGCTAAGGGAAAATAGACCTGAAATGTTCTTTTGGCAATATGGCAAGTGAAGGTTGCTGGTTTGGGGTGTTGGATGTGGGGGGCATTCAGGACAGGGCCCACCTTGGGCAGGCTTCTAGGGAGTGTGTGAGTGTTCATCTTGCCATAGTGTGTTATATCAGTGGGTGGAGACCCACATAATAAGCAGCAAGGCAGTGGACTCCCATCCTGGGGAGGCCTGCTATGTTCTCAAATAGAGGGGTGGGAGTCTCTCGAGAGCATGGTCAGTGCCTAACAGGGACGGACAGACCAGTGTGTCAAGCCCTCAGTGTTGTTGCAAGTAACTATGAATCTTGTCCTTCAAGGAGTGAAGCCTGGTGGTTGCCATGGGTCCCTTGTGGAGGAGGAGGGAGGAATAGAATAGATGGAACAGGGGGCATTTTGGGGGCCATGGAAGTGTTCTACATGATCTTGCTATGATGGATACAGGCCATGTTGAATTGCATCAAAGTATATAAAAGTGTATGGTCCAAAATGTAAACCATAATGTAAACCATTGACCATGGCTGGTAGCTATGTTTCAATATTTGTACATCAGTTGTTACAAACGTACCATCACATATAAAATGTTATTAATAGGGGAAGGGGGAAGGGGGGAGGATGTTGGGTATATGGGAGTCCCCTGTATTTGATATGCGACTTTCCTGTAATCTAAAACTTCTTTGAGGACAAAATGTAAAAAGTAAGACACTGGGGCAATAAACAGAAGAAAATGTCACTGTACATATAGGATAACAGGTCTTAGTGATGAAAGGCAAAACGTCAAAAAAATTTTTTTAATATTTTCTCATTATTTTTTATTACCCAAATTTTTATTTTTTAATTTTTTTATTTTTTCATATTTTTTTCTTATCTTTAAAACTATCATTATTTTATTTTCTTATTAATTGCATTTGGCTATTTTATTGGCTTCATTTTTTAAGACGTTTTGGATCACTGAAGGGTTACAACTGTGGTAGGGGAGGATCATTGGTGTGGGATGTCAGTGATGGGGGATACACAGGAGGAAGCTCACATGGGCATGCATATAAGGCATACAAATGTGTTCAAATGTTCATGGACATCACCACAATGGGTGGAGATTTACAAAATAACTGAAGGAATATCAAATTCCCATCCTGGGGAGCTCTGCCACATTCTCCAGTGGATCAGCAAGACTCTCCCAAGTACAGGGAAAATGACTAGTGAAAGAGGATGGTCCATTGATGGACGTTTGATATTGATGACAATTCTTATGAACCTTTACTCTTTAAATTGAAACTTAGCCTAGTATTATAGGGTGCCTAAGAGTTGACTCCTGGGTGCCTCCTTGTTGCTCAAATGTAGCCTCTCTCTAAGCCAAACTCAGCATATAAATATCTGTGTCTTTATTCTTATTTTATTTAAAGATGCCCTTGACTTGAAATCTAAGTGATTCAGGGCCCAGCATGGGACATGACTCCTGGGGATGAGCCTCCCTTGCACTGAGGGATTCCTACCAAGCACCAACTACCAATGCAACTGGAAAAAGACCTTGACCAAAAGGGGGAAACTGTAAAGACAAATGAGTTTTTACGGCTAAGAGACTTCAAAGTCAGTCGTGAGGTCATCCTAGAGGTTACACTTATGCATGTCTCAGCAATCTCATTGACTGCCAAAGTAGATACTACCTCAAATAATGGGGCTCCTGAGGGCTCTGGAGAATTTATTGTTGGTGTTGCTGTCTGTGTGTGTTTTCACTTCTTTTCTTTTATTTTAAAGGTACCTTTTCCTAACTCTCTTTTAAACATCATAGAGTTACCCTAAAGCCCCTTTAAAATATTGACAAATTTTATGAATTAAAATTTTAAGCAAGCAATAGAAGCTCACCTGACCCTTGTATTTAGAACTTACGTAACGAGTTCTCACAGAATTACATTATTAACATATTTTGCCAATCTCTTTCCTAGGATCCAGCTTTCTTAGAGATAAAAAAAAAAAATCAGAATTAACTAGGAACAGTTGGACCTGTTCTGTTTCAACATGTTTAACAATGTGAAGTAAACACTGCATCCTTTGAAATAAAATTTTGTTTTAAACTGGGGTGATAGTACATTATTTCCCCTTTCACAAAATCATTACCACAGAAGTTTGTCCAGTAGCAAAATGTATAATTGATGTTTAATGCTAATTGAGATTATCAGCTTATCAGAAGTGACAGAAGTATTCCCAGAATTCATACTAATTAGAGCAAAATTATACCTAAACATAAAGTTATCCTTTTTACAACGGAGAAAATCAGGTGTCTGATTTTCACTGGCTGCAGTTTCTTGATATCTGAGACATGAACCAATACATGATGTGTTGTAAATTTGGTTCTCAAATATGCATCTAAGGTGGGAAACCCAGGAAGGGTTGATTAAAAAGACTGCCTTCTGTCTAAGAGTGTGTATTTTATATTGCTATTTAGTACAATATGAAATGTCTATGCTGTGTCCATAGGCAGGAAATCTTTGTTAACAAGCTATCAAAGTTGATTGGGATAAGCTGTAGGAAAACTTTACTAAATAAAAAGAGTCCAGTTAATTTTTTAGATATTTTTGTACATATCATCATGACACAGCATTATAATTTTTAGACTAATCCTTAAACTACAGCTAGTTGTCTGTTGTGAGTCAGTTCAAATGTTATAAAACATCCACTTGTCTTATTCTAAAATGAATTTTCTTATCCCTATTAGTTTTTTAAAATTTTATGTAAAAACTAGTCTCCTTTGATTTTACTTTAAAAGCTATGTGCTCTCAGAGTTCGCTAGTGTGAAACAGAAAAACATGGAAAAATTGCAGCTAACTTTCAATAAACTCTGAATGATAGCATCATGTTGGCCCAAAGGCTATAGAGTGAATGAGAGGAAAATTGATCATCTATTTGTTTATCTACCACCTAGTCTCTTGGGATTCTTGGGAGACCTTCCCCTTGGATAAAAGTTGGGGTGGCAGTAGTTGGTGCTACTTTTGGGTAAGGGGGTGTATAAGTTGATGAACTTTCTTCTACTTTCTGAACATGATTAAAATGTCCAAAATAGCAGTCTCCACATTGTTCGAGTTGCCCTGGAACTGTACCCTTTGAGGGATAACTACTTAACAAAATTGTTAATCAATCTTACAGATATCAGACACTACTACTCCTGACCCTGGCACATACTCTGTAAAATTCCCCATTTGAGATAATGATGAGTTTCTAATTAATACTTGCAAATATTCTGGAGAATGACTTGCCTTTTGAGATTCTCTCTTGTGGTCCCACAATGTGATATTCATGTGTATCACAATGACCATAATCTAATTCCAAGCATCCCCAAGTACCTTCTGATTTAGTGCTCCTTTTGCTTGATGAAGTTATAGATAGGATTATTGCTATAGATTATATATATATATGTATGTATGTATATATATATATATATATATATGATTCAAAATAGATATGTTGGAAAATCAAATACCCATTAAATATTTTTGACCCAGATGTCTACTATCTTGTAAAAAATTTATAGCTTTGTACTTTACAGAACCTAAAAAACATGGATACTTTTAATTTTGTTTACTTCTTCTAGAAATTTGTAAGGTGACTATGCCAGATAGCCCTTTATTTTAATGGAAAGATGTCATTCTTAATCTTGGGAATAAGAGTTTTAATGGAATTGACCTAAGTAAATATTTCTATGAACTTTATTTTGTTGTAAGTAAACACAGATTCATAAAATAATATAATTATGTCCTAAGTATCACTCCAGAGTATTTTTGGAAGAGGAGGAAATATAAAAGGTATGACATTTTATATAGAACAGGGTCTTGGGGGGTGGAGTAATATATATTATCCATTCTCATAGGAATGTCTGTAAAAATTTGAACTCTTAGAGTGGTTTAGAACCATATTAAATTCACATTCTGAGGATTACAGATATCTATAATTTATTTGGAGTCATTTAAAAGCCTGTTTGTATCTGTTATATTAAATCATTAGAGCTTTATTTTATCTTTTTAAGTTATAAGATTATGAAATTTCTAAATTGAAACCTAAACTTGCTAGTTATAGCCATGAAAGTCTTTATTTATGCAAGTAGTTGAGTTTTCTGATAGTGGTCTAAGAGAAAGCAAACTTTTAAGGTGATCTTCAAAATATTCAAAGTGTAATTAAGAGCACTGAAGTGTGAGTGTGAACATAGTTGAAAGGGGATGTTTTGGGCCATCCAAAAGGAAAGCTAGAGGATAAAACTGGTGACTGTATAACTCGGTGAACTCTGGTGGTCGAGGACGGTGGTTAAGAATACAAATAAAAATAGTTCTTTCAGGATCTATAACAAAGGTACATTACTAGTACATGGTGTTGAGAGTGGGGTGATATATGGGGGAAATGCACCTAAAGGATATTTCTATGGGATATGAATGTATTCATTTTGTCACAGGTATGTTTTCTCAATAGATAGAGGCCCATACAGTAGCTAACAGAGTATTAAACTTCCATTCTGGAGAATTCATGCTACTTTCTCAAATAAAATTGCAAAAAATCTCTGGAATATCTAAATCATGCCTAACAAAAGAAAACAGGCCGATATGCCAAGCCCTTGATCTTAATGCTTGTACTTATGAACCTTATTCCTGTAAAAATGAAGCAATCTGATGACAATTAATGCCTAAGAGGTAACCTCCTTGCTACTCAAACGTGACCTCTCTCTAACCCAAACCCAGCAAATGAACTCACTACTATCCCCTCGACCTGGGAAATGACCCCCAAGGATGAGCCTCCCTGGCATCAAGGGATTATTACCAAGCTTTAACCAGAGATATATTTGGGAAAAGACCATGATCAAAATGGGGGAAACATTAAATTAAAAAGAACTTTTATGGCTAAGAGATTTCAAAGTGAGTCTGGAGGTCAATCTGGAGGTTATGCTTATGCAGGTCTCAGGCAGATTTCACTAACTGCCACAGTAAACATAACCTCAAATAAGAGTGCTCCCAAGGGCTCTAGGGACATCTGGACATCATAGACAAGTCACACAGCCTCATGAAAACAACAACCCTTGATGGTCCCAAATTAGGAATATATTATAATCTATTTCCCCAATATAACATTGTTATACTCATTTATATTTCCCGTACTCGGGATTTTTCTACTCCTTTTATTTGAAAATATAATTTTCAATATAACTGTTAAATATATCTCTCAGAGACTTAAATCTTTGGATATTTCATATGCCAGTTGAGCCCTGAATTTCAGCAGAGTTGCAGCCAACATACTCTCCAGTTCTTCAGGCTTGCACTGGACAACTGACAAAACGACAATGATTGACAAGTCCCACCACCCCCAAAACAAGGAGTATCTACAAATGCAAGCAAAAAAATCCCTTCCATCTGCCCCATGATATCTATGTCCCCTCTCAGCCTGAAGCAATCAGAGCATACATCATGCCAAATCTCTCAAAACTGAGGAATGAACAAACATAAGGAAGAAATGTAACCATGGACCAAAGTATATTTATTGTTATTGTAATTATTATCTTGTGTTAACAGAAGAACTTGTAACAATGATATGAAGATAGTAGTTGCCAAGTGTTCAGAAGGGAAGGAAAGAAATGAGTAGTTGGAACAAAGGGCATTTTTAGGGCAGTGAAATTGTTCTGTATGATACTGCAATGCGGACACATGACATTATACATTTCTCATAGCCTGTAAAAGTTTACAGCACAAAGTGTAAATCATAATTTAAACTATAGACTTTTGTAGGAATGCCTCAATATTGGTTCATCAATTGTAACAAGTGTACCATACTAATGTAAAATGTGAATAATAGGGGAAACTATTGGGTGTGGCGGGACTTATATGGGAATTCCTTATGCTTTCAGTCTAATTTCCCTGTAAATCTAAAACTTCTCTAAAAATAAAGTTTATTATTACAAAAATATTCAAAGCTATTTTTAGGATTATTCAAATGCTAAATGTAATTTTATCTACTGTAATTCCTGAATTCAGGGGAAAAATGTGATTAAGAGCAAAACAATGTTGATTATATGTATGTGTATATGTGTGTATGTATGTTTGTACTTATATATTGGAAAACTAGCCAAGTAAAACATCAGTAAATAATGTCACCTGGACAAAATCATGTTGAACTTTTATAAATTAGTTAACACAAATTATTTTGTTACTCAAATAAAACAATTAATATATTTCTTATACTCCGTCTATTATTCAGTTGAGATTTGGACAGTCATATTTCCCTTAGTAATATCGTACTGAATCTAAGTTGAATTTATTTTTTTTCCAAAGAAAATTATTTGAAGAATAATCATTAATCATCCATCATTATTAAAGAATGAAAGTAACATTCTTTCATTCAAGAGAAGGTTATGAGCCATCACCCATATGAACATAAACTATGGTAAAGTGATAGAGTATGGTTGCATATTGAAGGATAGGACAGGTGAGTAGTGAAATTACTGGGTTTGGTGGTGCAGGGTTGACAGGTGGGCAGATTAGGAAGGATGAGTTAGAATACCCAGGATACTGAGTGGAGAGATGGGAGAGGGACCAGGTGAACACTGGATTTGTGGATATGAGGTTGAAAGTGCAGGAGTGGGAATGCTCTTATGGCAATATGACAAGGTAGTGTCACTGGTTTAGGGTATAGTTGGGGGGGCCTTCAGGACGGGGCATATCTGGAGTAGGCTTCTGGGGAGTGTGTGAATGTTCATCCTGTCATAATGTGTTGTGTTGGAGAATGGAGACCCACACGGTGAGTGGGAAGGAGATGGACCCCCATCTTTGTAAATCAGATGGACTGATTTACCCAGAAACAGACAGGTGGGTGTCTCTTAGGAGCAAGGGTGGATCCTAATAGGGGAGGACAATCAAAATGTCAAGACCCCTTGTTGCATGTAACTATGAATCTTGTCATCCAATGAGTCAAGACAGGGGGATGTCATGTGCCCCAGGGGGATGGGGAGGAAGGAACAGAAAAGATCAAACAGGAGGTATTTAGTGTTCAGGGGAAATGTTTTTCATTACCTTACAGTGATGGACACAAGACATGGTAAATATCATCAAAAATTATTACTGTACTGTCTAAATTGTAAACTATACTGTAAACCATTGACAATGTTTAGTAGCTATGTTTCACATCTGTATAACAGTTATAACAATGCTACCATCCACATACAAAAAGGTTTTAATATGGGGTGAGGAAAGGGGGAGGAGGTTGGGTATATGAGAGTCTCTAGTATTCTGTGTGTGACTTTGCTGTACCTAAAACTTCTTTGAAAATTAAATGAAAATTTGGGAGACACTAGGGAGTGAGAGGGGGAAGGTGCCACGGTACAGACATTGACACCCGATAATGCAGTGATAAAAGGAAAAATAATTTAAAAAAATTTTTTTAAATTTTTCCCCATTTTTTGAATATTCCAATCCTTTAATTTAATTTTATTTTTAGTGTTTTTCTTAAGTTTCCATGTATTTTATCTCTTACATTTAAACTTATCACTATTATTTCATTTTCTTATTAATTGTATTTGGCTATTATATGGGCTTCATCATCAAGGAAGGTTTAGATCACAGAAGGGTTACAACAGGGGCAGGAGAGGATCATTGGTGGGGGGTGTCTGGGATGGGGGTTTCATGGGAGGAAGTTCACCTGAATATACATGAAAGATATACAAAATTGTTCAAATGATCAAGGGCTGGGGCATGGTCACAGTGGGTGGAGAATCACTCAATAAATGAGAGAATACTGAATTCCCAGCCTGGAGAGCTCTGCCACATTCTCCAAGGGCACAGCAACAGTCCCCTGAGTGCAGGGGCAGTGTCTGGCAAAGGAGGATGGTCCACTAATGGTTTCTTGTTATTGATGACTAGCCTTACGAGTCTTTGCTCTTGTAATTGAAACTTAGCCTACTGTTATGGGGTACATAAGGGTTGCCACATGAGAGCCTCCTTGTTGCTCAAATGTGGCCTCTCTCTAAGCCAAACTCAGCATATGAATGCATTACCTTCCCCCCAGCATGGGACATGAATCCCAGGGATGAGCCTCCCTGGCAACAAGGGATTAATACCAAGTGCCAACTGGCAATATGACTGGAAAAAGACCTTGAATAAAAGGGGGAAAAGGTAAAGACAAATGAGTTTATATGGCTAAGAGACTTCAAAGAGATTTGGGATGTCATCCCAGAGGTAACGCTTATGCACACCTCAGTAGGATCTCATAGAACACCAAAGTGGATATCACCCCACACAGAGGGGCTCCTGAGGGCTCTGGAGACATCCAGGTCCTATATAAGGGGGGATAGCTCCAGAGATTGATGCCTTATCAGTGGGCTCTACTTTGGAATCTGTGCTCCTGAGAGTGACAAAGCTGGACTCAAATAAGTCCTCCCTGCACATGGTCCATCAGTCCCTTCTATTCAAACCTATATGTGGTGCTGGAGTTTCTAGGTGTCCTTCCAGAGACTGGAGCCTTTGGCCTGCCCATGTGCCAGCTGGGCCTGGAATCTCGGTGGAGCTGCAACTCCTGCTCTACAGCTCAGTGGACTCACCCAAGTCACCTGGCGAGGAGATGATGATGGACAACGGCCATCCAAGGGAATGGAGAGAGTCTGCAGCTGTAGGCAGAATAATCCCATCCATCTTATCCATGGGATATAAGCCTCCTCTCACTTGGAGGTGGAGTGGACATCACCATCCCAGACTCTTCAGGACTGGGGGAAGAGCTATGGACTAGTATGGACTTACTGGTATTCTGTTGTAGACATATTGTGATTCAAACAATGGAAGAAATTACAACATTGAGGTGGAGCCAGCGGCCACTGGATTCTTTTGGGGCAGGGAGAGGGAAAAGCAATTTAATACAGGGGCTTTTTTGGGAGTTGGGAACTATCCTGAGTGACATTACGACAGATATAGGCCATTTTACATCAGCATAAAACATGCAGAACTGTGTGGGAGAGAGTATGGTCTACAATGTGAACTATGGTCCATGCTTAGTGGCAAAGCCTCAGGATGTGTATATCCATTGCAGGTGATGTGCCACACTAATGAAATATGTTTATGTGGGAGGTTATGGGAGGTGTGGGAGGTGGGGAACATGGGAATCCCTGTAATTTTTGTGTAACATTTATGTAATCTAAGCATCTTTTAAAATATAAAAAAAATAAAATAAAAATTTATTGAAGTATATCATTCATACATAAACACACACAAACAATAAGTGTATAGTAATAGTTGTGAACGTACAAAACAAACATACATAACATCATACAGGGCTCCCATACCTCACCCTACCACCAACACCCTGCACCGCTGTGAAATATCCTTAACTAATGATTAAAGAGCATCCTCAAAATATTACTACTAAACAAAGTATTTTCCCCAACCCACCCTATTATTATTATTATTTATATCATTTATACATGAAAATACATAAACAATAAGTGTCTAGTAAAAGTTGTGAACTTACAAAGCAAACATTCATAACATCATACGGGGGTCCCATACATCACTCCACCACCAATACCTTGCATTGTCATGAGACATTTGTTACAAATTATGAAAGAAATATTGTCAAAATCATACTACTGATTATAGTCCTTATCTTACATTTGGTGTATTTTTTCCCCAACCCACCCTATTATTATTTTTTAAATATATTTTTATGACAGAAGTTGTAAACTTACAAAACAATCATGCACATGTGCAGATTCCCAAATAGCACCTCTCCATCAACAAACCACACCATGTCAGAACACTTGTTACAGACTATGAGATAATATCATCCAACTATCACCAAGTCCACAGCATACACCCGGCACACATTCTCCACATTCCCCCATCATCAACACAGTAAACCTTTGGCATAGATGCAAGAATATTACATTATTACTGTTAGCCACACTCCAGAGGTCACTCCAGTTGTATTTTTCTCATGTTTCTCCACATTCCACCACTCTGCAATAGTGATGTACATCTTTTCTAGCTCACAAAGGACACTCTTGCATATATACCATCAACCACTATTCTCATTCACATTTGGGTTTACTGTGCTATTCAGCCCCTAGATTATCCTCTAGCTTTCTGTCAATTGGCATTTATTTTCCTGGACTACCATTTTTAGCCACATCCCCATTTATAAACCAGCTGTTACTCACTATGTGTTACCATAAACTCTGTACATTTCCACACTTTTACAGTAAAGCTAAGTAAAATGTCTATATACATTAAATACCAGTAGTCCATCTCAGTCTTCTTCTTATCTCATTTAAGAATCCACCACCTACCACCAGGTCTTGAAAATATTTTCCTACCTTTTCTTCTAGAAGATTTATGGTTCTTGCTTTTATATTTATGTTTGTGATTCATTTTGAGTTAATTTTTGTGTAGGGTGTGAGATAGGGGTCCTCTTTCATTCTTTTGCTATGAATATCCAATTTTCTCAGCAACATTTGTTGAATGGACTGTTCTGCCTGAGCTTGGTGGGTTTGACAGCCTAGTCAAAAATCACTTGACCATAGATGTGAAGGTCTGTTTTTTAACCATCATTTAGGTTCCTTTGGTCTATGTGTCTGTCTTTATGCCAGTACCATGCTGTTTTTACCACTGTAGCTAGGTAATACAAGTTAAAGTCTGGAAATGAGAGTCTTCCAACTTTGCTTTTCCCTTTTAAGGTGTTTCTGGCTATTCAGGACCCCATACCCTTCCAAATAAACTTGATAATAATGTTTCCCATTTATTTTAAAAATGCTGGTGGAATTTTTATTGGAATTGCATTGAATCTGTATATCAATTTGAGTAGAATTGACATCTTAATGATATTTAGTCTTTCAATCCATGAGCACGGAATGTTCTTCCAATTATTTAGGTCTTTTTTTATTTCTTTTAACAATGAATTGTAGTTTTCTGAGTATGAGTGCTTTAAATCGTTGGTTAAGTTTATTCCTGAATATTTAGGTTTTATCTGTCATATTTTTTTTCACCACTCTTTTGACAATTTTAGTTACTTTTATTGATATAATCTTCATTTCTAGACTCTCTTCCAGGCCTCTGTTTCCTGTCTTTTCTTTTCAGGCTGCAGGACACCCTTTGGTATTTCCTGCAAAGCAGGTCTCTTGGTTACAAACTCTCTCAGTTTCTGTTTATATGTGAATATTCTAAACTCACCCTCATTTTTGAAAGACAATCTTGCTGGATATAAGATTCTTGGCTGGAAATTTTTCTCTTGAATATCTTAAATAAATCATACCACTGTCTTCTTGCCTCCATAGTTTCTTGTGAGAAATCAGTACTTAATCTTATTGGGCATCTCTTATATGTTATACATTGCTTTTATCTTGCTGTTCTCAGAATTCTCTCTTTGTCTTTGGCATTTGACATTCTGATTAGTATGTGTCTCAGAGTTGGCCTATTCAGATTTTCTCAGATGGGAGTATGTTGTGCTTCTTGGACATGGATATCTATGTCTTTCAATAGGATTGGGAAATTTTCTACCATTATTTCTTCAAATATTCCTTCTGCCCCTTTTCCCTTCTCTTCTTCTTCTGGGACACCCATGACACATATGTTTGCATGCCTCTTACTATCCATTAGTTCCCTGAGACCTTGTTCAAGTTTTTCCAATCTTCTCTTCATCTGTTCTTTTGTATGTTCACTTTCAGAGGCCATTTCTTCAAGCTCACCAATCCTTTCTTCTGCCTCCTCAAATCTGCTATTATATGATTCCAGTTTATTTTTTATTTCATTCCTTGCACCTTTCATTCCCATAAGAACTGCTATTTTTCTATATATGCTTTCAAATTCTTCTTTGTGTTCATCCAATGTCTTCTTAATATCCTTGATTTCTTTAGCCATCTCATTGAATTTATTAAG
>JAQZBX010022700.1:0-31391 GCA_029593785.1 Cabassous unicinctus | reverse complement strand
GTTCAAATAAAAGGGGCAGAAGAGCCATGTGTAGGGAAACTATAAATGAGTCTAACTCTTTTACACTGGGGAGCATAAATTCCAAAGTAAGGCCCACTGACAGGGTGCTGAATTCCTGAGCTTGTCTGCTCTGCTTAGAGTGTCTGGATATCTCTAGAGCCCCCAGGACCCCTGCTATTTGAGGCACTGTTTACTGTGGCAGTCAATGAAATCCTGCTGAGATGTGCATAAGTGTAACCTCTGGAATGACCTCCTGACTCACTTTGAAGTCTCTTAGCCTTAAAAACTCATTTGTATTTACCATTTCTCCCTTTTGGTCAAGGTCTTTTTCCAGATGCATTGCTAGTTGGCACTTGGTAATAATCCCTTGGTGCCATGGAGGCTCATCCCTGGGAGTCATGTCCCACACCAGGGGGAATTTAGTGTGTTTATATGCTGAGTTTGGCTTAGAAAGAGGCCACATTCAAGCAACAAGGAAGCTTTCAGAAGGTAACTCTTAGGCAATATATAATACTAAGCTAAACTTTAATTTCACAAGAAAAGGTTCATCAATATCAAGGCCTGGCATAATGGTCTGTCTTCCTTCACTAGGCATGGCCCTTGTACTTGGGGAATTCTTGCCATCCTATTAGAGAATGTAGCAGAACTCCCCAGAATGGGAACTCAATATTTTTTCGGTTATTGTGTGGGTCTCCACCCACCAAGACAATTATCCACTGGTGGTGGGAATGTAGAATGGTGCAGCCATTGTGGAGGATAGGTTGGTGGCCCCTCAGGAAGCTAAATATAGAACTGACATATGATCCAACAATCCCACTGCTGGGTACATAACCAGAAGAATTGAAAGTAGGGACACGAACAGATATATGCACACCAATATACATAGTGCCATTATTCACTATTTGTCAAAAGTTTAAAGTAACCCAAATGTCCATCAACAGATGAATGGATAAGCAAACTCTGGTATTTACATACAATGGACTATTACTCAGCTGTAAGGAGGAATGCAGTATTAACATATGGGATAACATAGATGAATCTTGAAGACCTTATGTTGAGTGAAGTAAGCCAGGCACTGAAGGACAAATATTACATAACCTCACTGATATGAATTAAACAAATTGAGCAGACACACAGAGCTAGAGTCTGGAAGACAGGTTTACAGGGGACAGAAAGAGAGTAGAGGTTGGTGAGCCAATGCCCATATGCGCAAAATCTATGATAAGATGGAAAGGTGTAGTTGTGCAGTGGAATGGGCATGACAGTAGAGCATTGATGAGACTGAGTTCGGCAGTGCTGGTCTGTGAGGGGGAGTCAGGTAGAGTGGTTGAGTTGGGCTATCCATGGAACTGGGGGAAGGATTGGGGGAAGGAGCAGGTGAACTCTGAGGATTTGCAGGTCTTGTGTTAAATCTACAATGTTGGGAATGTTCTTTTGGCAAATATGGCAGGGAAGAGTTACGGGTGAAGGGTGTTGGGTGTGTGTGGGGTTATTTGGGACAGGGCACATCCGGGGCAGTCTTCTATGAAATATGTAAGTGTTCATCTTGTCATAGTGTGTTATCTCAGTGGGTGGAGACCCACAAAATAAACAAGAAAATATTAAAGTCCCATCCTGAGGAGTCCTGCTATGTTTTCAATTAGAGGGTCATTAATACCTTGAGAACAGAGGCAGTGCCTAATAAAAGAAAACAGACCAAGATGTCAAGACCTCAATATTATTGCAAGCAACAATTAATCTTATTCTTCAAAACTTGAAACTTATGGTTACCATAGGGAAGAATAGAATAGATGGAACATAGGGCAATTTTAGGATATTAGAATTGTTCTGCATGATCTTGCATAAAGGATACAGGTCATTTTAAGTTTCATCAAAACCTATATAATTGTACAGTCCAAAATGTAAACCATAATGTAAACCATTGACCATGATTAATAGCAATGCTTCAATATTTGTACATCAATTGTAACAAATGTACCATCTGCATGTAAAATGTTATTAATAGTGGGGATGGAAAAGGGAGGAGGGCATTGGGTATATGGGAATCTCTTATGTTCTTTATGTGACTATTCTGTATCCTAAAGCTTCTTTGAAGATAAAATGAAAAAAATAAGACACTGGAGGACTATATGGAAGAAAACATAACCGTGTATACAAAACAACAGATGAATGACACAATATCTAAAAATTTCTTTTTATTATTTTGAATTTTAAAAATTTGTATTTTATTTGTTATTTTTAAAACTAGTATTATTATTTCATTTTCTTATTAATTTTTTTGGTTATTTTGTTGACTTTGTTTTTAGAGAGGTTTTGGATCACAGAAGGGTCACAACTGTGGCAGGGGAGGATCACTGATGCAGGGTGTCAGTGATGGGGGGATGTATGGGGAGGAGTTCACATGGGGCATGCCTCTAAGGCATACGAATATGTTCAAGTGTTCCCCTAACATTTCAAAAGGAAAGACACTTCACAAGTTGTGTTTCTTCATTAGTCTTCCAGCTTCTAAAAAGTAAGTTCCATCTTTGTCAGTCTTGGCAGCTGCCTTATCTGTGAGCTTGATCTTCAAGGATCAGAACTGGACTCACAACTCATGTTATTGCCTAGTTCCTCCATCACACATATATTTGTGTATTCAAAATTATGTTTTGAGTGCCTATTCTATTCCTGGTACGTTCCAGTTTCTTGGGATACATAAGTTCAAAAATAAAATAAAAATCTCTCCACCATCCTGGTGCTTAGAGAGTTCGAGTGTAAGGATATCCTGGTCTCTATTAGAAACAAAATGGAAGGTTCCAATAGTGCCGTGACTACTAAAAGAAGAATCAAAGTTCTAAAATGAATACATAGACATCAATATTATCATCTACTGGATTTATATGTGTTGATGGTCCACTGTGTGACTGAGTTAAGCCCTTTGGATGTATTTTCTGAGTTAAGTCCTTTTACATGTTGACATAAAGACATGCTAGATCTTAGCCCCAAGACCTGTGGGTGTGAACCCATTTGTAAATAGGATCTCTGAAGATGTTATTATTAGTTAAGATATGGACTCATTTGTGAATAGAATCATCAAAGATCTTATTTAGATGAAGCGAAATTGAATCAGGGTGGCCCTTAATTCATATAGGCAATGTCCTTATAAGCAGAGGAAATTGAACATGGAAGTAGAGGCCAGAATTAGGGGAAGCCAGAGAGACAGATTGCAATAAGACTCTGAGAGAAAAAATGGCTTAAGGTGACACCTAGATTTTGAACTTCTAGCCTCCAAAATTGTAAGGCAGTAACTTCCTATTGTTTAAGTTAACCAGTGTGTGGTGTTTATCATAGGACCCCTGGCAAAGTAAGACAGTTTTCAGTACCAAAAATGGGGTGTTGCTATTACACATACCTAAAGATATAAAAGTGGCTTTGGAATGGGGTAATTGGTAGAGACTAGAAGAATTTTGAGGTACTTGATAGAAAATGCCTAGATTGCCATGATAACAGCTGTAAAGAAAATTTGTATTATCCTAGAGAAAACAAACATTGCCATAAACAGAATGTTGCTAGAAATATGGATATTAAATATGCTTCCAGTGAGGCTTAGAAGGAAGTGATGAAAGTATTAGAAACTGGAGGAAAGGAGATCCTTGTTACAAGATGGCAGAGAACTTGGCATAATTGTGTTCTGATGTTGGATGGAAGGCAGAACTTGAAAGTGATGAATTTGGATATTTAGCTGAAAAGATTTCCAAGCAAAATGTGGAAGGTGCAGCCTGGTTTCTCCTTGCTGCTTATAGAGAAATGCAAAAGAAAAGAGTTAAATTGAGAATATAACTCTTAAGCACAAAGGAACTGGCAAAAAAAGAACAGGACTCTGTGCAAGGGTGTAACTAAACAACACTGTGTTAAGGAGATTAAAGTTATGACTCATGGATCTAGTCAACTATCTCAGAGGAAGTCAAGGGATGTGATTATCCAGGAAGGAACGGTGGGCAATCCTTTTGTTTGATGTAGTGCATCTGCCCTGGCTTTGGATAAGGCAAGGTTTCCACCATGGCATTTGGAAAGTGTGGGTGCATGGTGGACCCTCTCTGGTGTTTAGAGGGAGTAGAATTTCCGCCCTAGCATTGAGGGAGAGGGTGGCCACCACCATGATGCTCAGAGAGGGTGAGGCTTATGCCCCAGTGTATGGGGGAGAGCATGGCAACTACCCTGGAGCTTGGAGAGGGTGAGGCTGCCACTCCATCAGTCCCAGAAGACAAAATATCAACATATAGAAGGTCTGAATCATTATACCTGCATTTTAAACTTCCCCATCATTAGTCTCACCTTAAATTTAACATCATGTGTAACATGCACATTGTTGCCCAGTGAACAGGAAAATTAAGGGAATGACATTGTCCATGTTGCAAAGCAGATATCCTTAGGCTAGTGATGCAATAAAATGAGCTACAGTTGGAAGCTCTGGTAAGATCTTGTCTTGGCACTGACTAGTAGTGTGACCTCCAAAGAGTGACCTGTGGTTTTTGAGCCTCGGAGCGCTTATCTGTAAAGTGGAGATGTTGACATTATCACTAACATTCAGTGCTGTTAATCCTCCACATAAGGAGTTCACAGTGAATATTTCTTAAGTTTGACAATACAACAGTTTTTTCATTCTCACTCTCTCTTTTAGTGAATTCTGTACTAGAGAACCAAAGATTTTAATGCTTTATAGGAAAATATGGAACTGAGGAGTAAGAAAAGGTCTTCATTTAGCTTAGATGAATACAGCCTTGGAAAGAGTTTTCTTAGTCACATTTTACAAAGCAAATAAATACACACTTCCTTTTATAGGGCTTCTTTTATCAGCTTCATATAATAACCTGGGGAAAACATCTTTTTCCAATTCTAATTGAAAATATGTTTTGTATTAGTTAGCCAAAGAGGTGTTGATGCAAAGTACCAGAACTCTGTTGACTTTTATAAAGGGTATTTATTTGGGGTAGAAGCTTACAGTTATCAGGCCATAAAGCATAAATTACTTCCCTTTCCAAAGTTTGTTGCCGCGTGTTGGAGCAAGATGGCTGTCAATGTCTGCAAGGGTTCAGCCTTCCTTCTCCCTCTTAAGGCCCCATGGGCCCAGCTTTTTCCCATCTCAGCTGTAGGCTGGTATAAGTCTTGTCTCTCTCCACAGGGCTGCTCTTTCTGAGCTCGGCTGCTCAGTTCTCTTCGCAAGGTCAGCTGTAGACTATCATGCTCATCTCTCTTCCCAGGGCCTCTGCCTGTCTAATGAGCTGTATCTCTTCCTCTGTGTTCTTCTTCTCTGTGTATTGACTTCCGTGTGAAAGTCTGTTTTATCCCCACCAAGGGGGTGGGGACTCAACCCTGCATGCCCTAATGATGTGATCAAGTTAAAGCCCTAATCTTGATTTAATAAAGTAAAAGTGAAACCTCTGAATCTAATACAATCTAAGAGGAACAGAGCAGTTTACAAACACAGTCTAATATCTATTATTAGAATTCATAAACAATACCAAACTGACACATATATAAAAGTTTAAAAGTTTAAGTATATATAAAAGGGAAAAGTTTAAAGCTATAATAGTACATTTCTGACTCTTTTCAGTCCTTCCTAATCATTTGTGTGTGTGTATGATGTTAATGATGATAACTTTGTATCAATTCCCTCATGAAAAAGTCATCATGGAAATAAAGAACAAAGTGATGTCTGGTTCCTTTTCTGAGATGCTAATGCAATCCCTAGGAAGGTACCTGTTAGAGGAGATAGTGATTCACTTGAACATTTGCCAGCTTAACCTCAAATTTTATCTTGATTTTGATAACTTTTCATGTTGCTAAGAATGTTAGGTTCTTTTACCAAATTTACTTCATAACTTTTACATGTCTCTTTAAAAACAGATGTGCCAATTTGCTATTGTCACCAGCTAACCTTCTTTTCTTTGAAATATAATTTTGCTATTCTTATTTAACCTAGTGGTTGACTATTTATAGATGTTTGCAAAAAGTCTACATAGAATTGCAATTGAAACTGCAACTTCTAACACAACATCCCTGTCAGTTCAACTACCTGTCTACCAGTTACTGACATAAATTTCTGGTGTCTCTAGATAAGGACCCTATGAAATGCCAGACTGAAGTCACACAAACCCCACATAGGCAACTCCAGTCAACAGTGACAGATGCCAACAAGAGTTGCTTATCTTTGTTTAAAAGAATATTTATTATTTTTTCTAATTATAAATAACACATGATCAAAGGAGTTAATTTGGAGATTACAAAAACATTGTCAGATGGTTTTATAGAAATTTTAAACCAATTAACATTGTCAGCAGCATTATATGAAAGTACTCTTTTAGTGTACTCTCACATTGAGAAATATCTTGTTTTAATTGCCAATTTAAGAAATTTTTTTTTGTTTTTAAATGTGCATATCTTTAATTACTTGAGAAATCAATGATTATTTAATGTGCTTATTTATATTTCTTCTTTTGAGGATTTCTTGCTTGGGCCTTTTCTGATTTTTCTTTGTGGAAATTCTTATCACCTGGCATGAGTTCTTTATACTATTTTTGATGGAGATAATACTTAGGGACCAGTAAACTGAATTATTTTTATTCTCAGAATTCCCCATTTCCATGTTATCCACCAGCTCCAAGATAGAGCTGGACCTGGGGGAGGCAAGCCGAGAGTTTATTCCATGAAGTATGGAAAGAATGCCCCTCCCCCCATAAGAGGGATAATCCAGGAGGCTTGTAGTCATAGCATAGAAGGAAACACTAAGAGGTTGGAAAGGCTGCTGTTTTCTGAGGCCAGGGATCTGTGGAAAAGAAGAGATAGACCAATAAAGAAGGAAGAAAGCAATCCAAAGGAGTATACCCGTCACACCAAGTCCTCACTGATACACTTTTCAAGAAGGGAATGCTTCTGTCTTTAGAAATTTACAGAGGCAACACATTTAAATAGGTCTGAAATTTGCTCATATTAAATAAAGAGATTGTATGCCCTTTATTTAGTCTACAAATACTCTGATCTTCACAAATCACTTTCCCTTTTATGTTCTGTACCATCTCTACCTTCTATGATCTCACAGCATCAAAGAGGACTGGGTCCTCACATTGGTGCTGACTTCTAAGGATCTTCCCTAGTTTCCGCTGGGGAGTGGTTGGGCTGTTTATTCACTGGAACAGGGACTGTTGAATGTGATGGAGTTCTCTTTAGTAGTTTGAGCTTAATGTGCTGGCACCTTTTACTGAGGCCCCCGATCCTGGCCTTTCACCTCTGGTTTCTAAATGCTTGTCCTGTAGTCTCTCCATTCAGATCCAAGTACCACTCTGTCCCTTCAACAGATACGTAAGCACTTCTGGGTCCCTTGCTTGACATGCATAGGCTTGCAGAAACCAGGAGCACTTCCTGAGGCTCCCTCTCACCATCTAATGACATCTCTGAGGCATCACATTGGATTCATGATGGAAGTAGCCAGGAGAAGATGGAAGTCTTCTGGAGTATTGCAGCTATTTTCCTTCTATCAGTATTTGGGGAGGCAAGATACTACAGATGGGCTACTTCATAACTTTTTGCATGTTTCTAAATTAACCCTCCAAGAAGTAGGCCCAAGAGTTATGAGAATGGGATGGGATAACAATGATACACAAGTCTATCTTTCTTCTCCACTTGTCTTTTCTTTCTCATCTACCCAATTCCTTGGTCCATATCTTTTCTTTATAGAATATCTTCTTTCTACATCCTAGGACTTCAACATACATTGCTAAGTATTTAGGTGAAATGTAACAAGTTGAAAACAGGAATTAATAAGTACCAAAAAAATCTCCATTACATAACTACTGATAAAAACCCTATCTGCCATATTTATTACAAATATTGTCCTAAGTTTGCATCTTGTTTATCAATATTTTATTATGCACCAATGCAAGGTGTTAATAATAGGGCAGTAAATGGGAAACCTGTATTTTATGCATGATTTTTCTGTAAACCCACAATAAATAATATATATTTTATTATGAAGGCAAAGGTTTTTTACTGACTTTTCCTTTATGATTTTCTTTTTACTGTATACTGTATGTTTGGGAAGTCTTTCACCATTCAGATGTCTGAAAGAATATTCATACAAATTATGCATATCACTTCATAATTTTATTTTCTATATTAACTTTTTAATCTATCTAGGATTTACTTTGATATATGGTATGAGCTAAAAATCAAATTTCATAGTTATATAAATAATCTATTTTCCTCAATCATTTGAAGAACAATCTATTCTCTAACAGTTGTTTATGTTTCCCTTATTACAAACTAAATTATTATGAATGACAGTACTCTCTATTTTATTCTATTGATCTGTTAATTTTTAATGAGTATTATACAGTTTTGATTATGGTACCTTTATAGCATTTTTGGCTTATTTATTCTTTCACTTGGACATTGTGTTAAATTCTAAATAAATTTAGCTAAGATTTTGATTAAAATTGCATTAAGCCAAAACATCTATTTTGGAGGAATTTATATCTTTGAAATATTGTTTTGCTATCAAAAAATATGTTGTGTTTCTTTATGTATTCAATAAAATTTTGTAGTTTCATTCACATAGTTTTAATGGTTAATCCTAAATTTTTCATATTTTAACATTTTATTATGATTCACTATTTGATTTTAATTTATTACAGCTGATATAAAGCTGTTTATATGTTTTAAAATAATCTTAAATACTATCCTTTTTGAAATCATCTGTTCAGTAATTTTCAGTAAATTCTATTTTAACTTCTAAGTGGAAAATCATATCATTTGCATATTTCCTCCTCCTGTCCAAGAGGTAAACCTTTTTTTTTTTCCTGCTTATTTTATTTTCATATATTTCAGAAGAATTATAGACTAACATCAAATAAGGGAGATATGGCTGGAATCCTGTCTTATCCTTGATTTTAATGGTAATATCTCTAAATATGTATCATTAGAATAGTAAGGACTAATTTTTAAATGAAGGGTATTTGACAAACATATCACAACTTGTTTTAGTTTGCTAAAATCTGCAGGGAACAATATATCACTAATGGGTTGACTTTTACAATGGGAATTTATTAGGTTAAAAGCTCACAGTTCTGAGGCTGTGAAAGTGTCCAAATCAAGGCATCTTCAGAGATGCTTTCTCCCTGAGCTGCTGCTGTGAGTGATCAGGCACGTGGCAGGACACAATGGACACATCAGTTCATCTCTACCCTCTCCTCTGAACCTCGTTGCTTTTAGCTCCTGGCTACTCCATCTGTGGCTTCCTCTCAGTTTCTGTGTTCTGTTGATTCAGCTTCTGGCTTCCAGGGCCTCCTCTCTCAGCTTCTAGGAATTTTACTCTCTGTCTCTGCAGCTTTTACCTGTGTCTGTGGCTTTTTATTCTTCCATTTATAAAGGACTTCAGGAAGAGGATTAAGACCTACCCTGGGCCATGCCCTACTGAAGTGATCTAATCAAAAGGAAAGTCCCTAAACTGAATCAAATAAAAAAGCCCCATCTATATAGGTTTACATGTACAAGACATGATTAGCTTTAAGAACAGGGTTTTCTGGGGTTCACAAAAGCTTCAAACTGCCACATGAATATTTTAAGAACTCTATATATGTGTTTGTGTGTCACTCTTATACACACACACACACACACACACACATTGTTTATCCTAAAAGTTTAAAATTCCTAAAAGAAATTTGACATTATGCATAAAGAGAGACTATACCCACAAATTAAAATGTGATATATGAGTGTCCCATGACTGCTGTCACAAATTGCCACAAATGGAGTGGCTTAAGACAACAGAAATTTATTCTCACACAGTTCTGGAAGCCAGAAGCTTGATATCAAGGTATAGTTTCTTCTGGAGGCTTTGAAGGAGAATATGTACTGAGCCTCTCCTAGCTTCTGGTGGTTCACAGCAATACTTGGCATTCCTTGACTGTAGCTGCATCACTCCTATTTCTCCCTCCATTATCACATTATTTTCTTCCCTGTGTATGTGTCTCTTTGTCTTCACATGGCCTTCTTATAAGGCACCATTCATTGGATTTAAGACCCATGCTAATTCTGTCTGATTTCATCTTAACCAATTTAACTGCAAAGACCCTATTTCCAAATAAGGTTGCAGTCTGTGGTTCCAGATAGATGCAAATTTGTGGAGATACTATTCAGCCTACTACACCATAAGGTAATATTCACTCTTTTGCCAAGTAAAATAATATCCACAGGTTCCAGGGATTAGGACATGGACATAACTTTTTTGGTAACAATTATTCAACCCACTACACGGGGAGAGGTGAGATATTGACAAAGATTTAATAAATCTTTTTACTAGTGGCAAAAAGATTAGAACATTCATGTTTCCTGTGACACTTTGAATGTAGTGAATCCCGAAAAGAGAAAGATTATGTGTTTGAATTAATCTATTCCTGTGGATGTAAGATCCTTTTGATTGTAAGATCCTTTCGATTGTAAGATCCTTTTGATTGTAAGATCCTTTTCATTGGAATATGTCAACGAGGCATGACTCAGATTGAGTCTCTATCCTCTTGCTTTTACATCTTCCTTCTGATGTAAAAGGAGTCACAGGAAGAGACAGACACAGACATACAGAGGAAAAGGGAGCTACCATATTGATCCCGCCCTGTGAGAGAGAGGACTCCCATTTCACCCACAGCTGAGCTGCAAGGAGAGATTCCCCTGAGAGGCTCAAAGAGCTGAGGCTCAGGGAGAGATGATCATATGCCTGAGAGCTTGCAACTGAACTCAGGAAGAAAGAAGAACAGCTGAGACTGACAGAGGAGGCCCAGAAAGAGACAAGCCCTATACCTGGTTGCTCACAGCTGCATCCTGGGAGCTAGGCTCTGAGAGAGGGTGAGCCTGGAGGGGAAGGCAGAGACCTCGGCAGAGATTGGCAGCCATCTTGACTTGCCACATGGCCGGATGACGGAATCAACAGTAGCTGACTTTGGTGAGAAAGCACCTCTGGTGGTGCCTTGACTTGGACATTTTACAACCTTGGAAATATAAGCTTTTACCCCAGAAAAATCCTCTTTATGAAAGCCAACCCATTTCTGGTACTTTGCATTGGCAGCCCCTTGGGAAACTAAAAGAGTTCCTATAAATCAATTGTGATCTCTCCCCAGCAGATGCTGCCTTATTAAGTAAAACTTGTTACTATAGTAAACAGAGCATTTATTTTCCTTAATGGTGGGATACATTTGGATCAAATGTCTTTTGAAGATAAAGCACAACACTAAATAATATAGTTATCTGTTTTCTTGAGCATCTGAAGTAAATCAATTTTCTCAAGAGACAGGGAAAGCATATATGGTATATGGTCTAAAAAGACATATTTAGAACCCAAGAAATTAATTTTTTAAAATGCCACAAATATTCTGGGCAGCATATATTAATTGTAAGGGAAAGCTCTATCCTGCTTCTGGAAAAACCCCAAGGACTACAAGTTGACTCTGACTGGAAGACCTATGAGGTATTCATGAAGTATTACAGACTGACTGGCAGACACATATCCCATTGTTCAGTCACCTCATTTTACAGAAAAAAATAACTTGGCGTTTGAATCAAAACTGTAGTAGAATCTGAAATTTTGGTCAATTTTTGTAGTAAAATTAGATTGGCCTTTTAAAGTTCCTTTTAGTTAATTTTGTTAAATTCTGCCTCTTGTGGATTAGTTCTTGAGACTCACTTGGTACTCATCTTCTTATTTGCTATTGAAGACTATAATTTGGTCATTTAGGGATGGACTTTAGTGGTTTCTCTCTTCTCTTTTTTATGGCTTTTTTATTTCCTTCTAGTCTTTTTTTTTCTTGTAAAACCCATTTTTAGTTACACAGATAGTAAATGAACATATCCTTATAAAAATCCAAAGCATTTCAGATCAGACTAAAATCCTCTCTTATCTCCTAACCTGATTTCGATTCTTGCTCTCATTTACCAAATGTACTCACAGTATTCAGTTTTCCAAATATGTGTTTCTCTCTGCTTCTCTAAAGTCTACTTTACTTAATCTCATTTCTTGAAGATCAACTTCTACACTCTGGAAATAGTGGCCAGTTCTCATGCATGGAGTGAGCAACCTGTGTGTGGATAGAATAATTTTATGTTGTGAATTCCTAATTCTAATCCCTAGTTCCTAGATTTACACTAAAGAAAAAACTTAACACCCACAACAAACAAAAATTACACTTACCATTGGTTTTGGAACTGTAAATATTTTTCTTTTGGATGTTAATTTTGTTTTTAAAAAAAGCCAAATTGTGATGGTCACATGTAGGTACCAAACTCCTAAGGACAAATAGTTGTAAGAGCACGTTAAATCACGTATGCCAGGAAATGAAAGCTTATTAAACAAAGCCATTAAGGCAAATGCCCACTCAAGGCAAACATAGTAAACTCTATAATAACTCAGGCTAAATGGTATCTCTAAAGAAATTTGCATTCATTGTGCTTAATTTACCTCAAATGCTTTTAAGAATAAACTCACTTGCACTTGCACTGAGTTTATGGCATGTGGAAGGTAAATAGTCCTTGGAGAACATATTGTAGGTTGTGATAAGAGGCACATATCATTTTAAACTAAACCTTCAGCATCTGTTTTAGCCTCTGATTACAAATGATGAAACTGACAATAAATCAAACTTACTCCATAAAAAGGAAAGTTTGGTGATTAAGGAGGATGTGTGAACTTTATTCAACACCAAGTACATCTGCTCTGTTTTCTCTTGTACTTGGCTATCTGAAAGAAAAGTCTCCCTGCTCCCACTATATGGGGAAGTGGGTTCTCATGACCTTTTTGTTATACCTGACTTTGCTTTCATGCTTTCCTTCTGTGCATCCAGATAAATGTGCTACTAGAGAGTTTACCATTAACATGGTTAAAAAATTCAGCTCCTGTGATAACCCATTTATGGACTATAAGAGATATGTCAACCTGATGAAAAATGAAGTCATTCTAATATACTATTGCTGTTCATCACCACATATGTACTTTTCTTTAAGTCCAGGGTTTTGTATTTAGTTTTGTTTCAGTTATAGCAATCTTTGCTGCAATTTGAAATTTTCTGGGGAGTTTAATAATACTAATGTCTGGGCCCAGTGTTTATTCCGTTACCCAGAGGTTCTAAGTCTTGTGACATCCCATAAAAATCTTTACCTACTGATTGTCTACGCTAGACCTGAATGGCAGACATAAGCTATACTTATTGATTGTACAAGTATTTACTATTTACAAAGGGTCTGGTAGTACCAGATTGCAATGAGATTTCAATCTTAGCTTTAGCTAGGGTTTTGGCTTGCAAAGCACATAATATTGCAAATTCTAAATGCACACAGCTAGCAATTTGTCTAAGAAGAAAGCGTGAAAACTATTTGGCAAAGATCTCAACTGGCTGCCAAGGAAACGAAACCAAGAAAAGAACACTGACTCACTGACAAGTTCATTGAGTTCCAAAAATGCCTTTGATTTGAATCATCTTTCTGTCTTAATAATGGTTGGAAGAGTTCAGTGATACAAAATATATTCTCATATGTTATCTCTGTCATTTATTCATTTTTCACCAATACATTGAAAAGATAGTTATTGCTTGCATTGTCTATATGAGGCACATTCCTAGCTGCTTGCTGGACATGCATGAGTAAAATTTCCTGCAGGGGCTCAAAATCTGTCAGGAAATGCTTGTATGCATATGTTTGTACATGTGTGTGTAAATCTAGCAAGTATTCTAAAGTCAGATAAAAGCTATCTAACAGAATATGTGTAACAATATTGGGAGGAAGAATAGATATGTGTTGAAGTTTGAAAAAGCTTATGCAGTATTATATTCCATTATATTTGTAAAATTTTTTAAATTCAATTTTTAATAAGTTCAACAAAATCTTCATGGTCATAAATAATTAAAAAGCCAAGAAACATGACTGTAATGCTAGATGAGTGATATTGTTTTATTGTCGTTTAACAGGATAAAAACACTATAGCAATATGGGGTAGACATCAAGTGCATCCAATCGGATACTCAGGAAAGCCCTCAACTAAGATGATGTTACAAACTCACCTTAACCAATTTAGTAGTGATGTGTGGTTCTTTGGATAAATACCAGGTAGCTCTAGATGATTAGGATATGATGGGCCTATAACCCCCCTCGCCTACCACCTCTCTACCAGGTGGCATATTATGATAAAAACAAATGTTAGTTCAAGTTCTGTCTAATGTAGAAACAATTAATTACAAGTAAGCACAAAACTAGTAATACAGCTTCATCTTGGGCTTGAACAAGACGTACTCTTTGTCTTGGCATTTCCAATTAACTCCTCTGCCAGAAAGTTTCACTCTGAAGGTAAATACAAATATATTCTGTTGGCAGGACCAGTCAGTCCCTGAAAAGTGGAAGGCATAAGAACAACTCTTTTCTAGAACTTAAGAGCTTCATCAATGGTTATTAGTCTACAGGTGTGCCATTTTTTTTAAATTCGGTGCTACATTCCTGTAAGTGCAATGAGGCCTTTGGAAATTGTCCTAAATCACCACCTATCTTGAGCAACATTGATTTCACCAATAAAAACATTTCTATTACCCTCTATGCTGTTTCATAAACCCTCTGGTATAAATTCAGATATAATACATGGACTGCTAAATAACTACCTCTAGTGCTGAATATTTATTAGGGCAGTTTGAAATTCTAACTAACCATCCTTATTAAAGTCAAGTTGGACAAATACAAAAATCCTAAATTTATATAATGTATATTACTCCACAGGCAATAAAGTGGATGAAATATTTGATTTCAGATTAAAATGATAATTAGGCAGGGTAGAAAGTGCATTTTTATGGAGAGTAAATGCCACACTGAGGTACAGAGCAGAGGAAGAGCATGGAACAAGTGACTAAGTATATCTGGAAACCAGGGTAAAAGTGTAGTGCTGACAAGAGGTATTACTGACTAGGTAGTACTAGCTAAGCTGTGAAGGCCTCATATATGGTGGTAAGGTTCTCCAGTCTGGTTCTGCAGAGAGAAGTTGCTGATAGACTAGATGAATAAGTTCAATATGATTTCCCTGAATTAATGATGCACCTTAATTTTATGGGAATTGGGGCTGGTAAGAATGGTCTTTTTGAAAAAGAGGCAGTACAGTGTAGGGATTAAAAAGATGGGCTTGGCAGTCAACTAGATCTGGTTTTGAATTCCAGCTTTGTCTCTTACTAGCTGAATTACTTCAATTTTCTTAAATTTTATTTTGTCATCATAAAATGAGGTTAACTGTATATTCCACAAAGAGTTAAGCCATTCATACTTTACAAATACAAAGTTAATTATGGTAATCCTATATAGTACTAGTGGTTCATTATGTCTACATGATGGGGAAGGTCAAATATTATTTCTTGAGAATAATAATTCCCATGCTCAGAGATAATGTCTTGGCTTTCCTTCAGGGGAGAGTCTTTCAATCATGTTTCCTTGTTATGCTCCTCAACTTTCACAATAGATGACAATCCTACCCCACACTTGAAGGTCATTAAAGTATGTCTATACACACTTCACCAATATCATACTACAGTTATACTCCAGGTATTTATTTGAGCACAATCTAGAGTTTATTGCTGTCTATGATGGTTAAGTTTATGGGTCAACTTGGCAAGATCACGGTGTCTAGTTGTTTGGTCAAGCAACCACTGTCCTGGTTGTTACTATGAGGGTATTTTGTGGATTTAAATCATTAGTCAGTTGATTACATCTGTGGCTGATTAACTTACAGTCAACAATAACAAATAAGAATTCTTATCTCTACTTCAGTCAGTTCTGGGGAATTCATTCAAACTTTCACGGGACTTCCCAACTGGCAGGCTGCCCTATGAAATTCAAACTTGCCCATCCCCATAGTCATGTGAGCCAATTCCTACAATAAAACTCATAATTTTTACATATAAATAGATGAGAGAGAGAGAGAGGGAGGGAGGGAGAGAGAGATATCTATATTTACATATCCCATTAGTTCTTTTTCTCTGGAGAATCCTGATTAATACAAAGCCCAATACTTACTTAAAGCTCTGTGGATAAAGAAAATATTTACAGGTGACAGGTTAGTATTTCATAACAGTTTTTATTAACTCATGTCTACTCCTAGAAAATTTGTAGAGCTTTACTTTGGATAATTTAACATTTTTCCCTGGGTTAAGCTAGAGGAGCAGAGAACTGTAGGGGACTATCCTACAGTTTGAACACCCCATCCCTTCAAGGCATTTATAAAACTGTGCTTCACATCATGTGTCATGCCATTGACCAACACATAAGACTAAGAAAAAGCCCTAGGAAACCCATTTCTATATTTATTATGAGGACATTGTTCATTATGTTCCAAGGTGTTCACTTTCTCAGCCCCCACAGGAGCAAGTTCTCTCCAGTCTCCATATCAAGAAGGAACATGGTACTCCTCCTTAACTTTTGGAAACTGTGACTCATTTAGTCAATCATGTCTGTCTCTTTCTGCTGGACAGTTTAGAGGCAAATTTGAGACATACTCATAGCAATCAGACAGGGTCACAATGCATGCATTCTGGGTGTTACATTCACTCTGCTTCAGTTTATTTTTCTTATTTACACTTTCCTTTGTAAAGATTTCCACATATGTCTTTTCTTTATTTTGTTGCAGTATATAAACTTTTATAATTTGCCTCATATACTTTCTGGAAAAAATGTACTTTCTGAGCTTAATTCTTCAAGACATTGGGAAGATATCAATAATTTTGGGGGGACTGACATGTTCAGGTTTGCATGATAGAATGAGTGCTCTGACAGCACTGGGAAGATGAACAGAGGTAGGTGAGTTAGTAAAGTTTATCAAAATATGGTTTGGGACCCTATACCAGAATCTCCTTGGTATTTGTTACTAATGTAGTCTCTGGGGATAAGATTTAGGAGTGTGCTCTTCAAATGACATTTTCTTCTCACTTGAGTTTGAGAACCACTGGAAGAGTCCTTGAGATCCATTAGGAGACCTGTCCATTAAGCCAAGCAAACAGTGATGATGGAGTCTGATAAAGGAAGTGACTGAGAGGGTTTGGAAAACACCACGTTGGTGAGATACTTAGTTTTAAACTAACTTGTATTAACAAATTCTTATCTCTGTCGCTATTGAAGTAAATGTCCAGCTCTATAGGTCTGCTTGAAATACTACAGATATTTTTAAAAGAGCAAAAGTGATAACAAAATGGCAGAAGTTCAACCTAGCAGCTGCTCAGAGTTGCTCCTTTCCTTCAGTAGAGTCTGCTCACTGGCAGGTGTGAGCCTTCTGCCTGTTATCTGGAAGTCTGTCAGATGCAGCCGTCTGGGAGAAGCTGCTGAGATGTGAGAGACTGAACTCTGCTGTCAAGCAGTAGAGCCTGAAAGATTTTAATTTCTACAAAAATTTTTTTTTTTGCTATTATGAGATTTGAACTCAACCAAGTTTTACCCCTGAAGCCATAGGGGATGCTTCAGGCAGTAGGTGACTGAATTGTTTGTTTTGCCTCAGATTTTGGTGAGATAAAGTCTAGTCACCAAGTGGGAAAAGTGATGGCAGGATTCTGAAAGGATCTGCTTATTTTAAACCCTAATAGAGCTATGCCTAAGAATGGCTCCAGTGGTTCCTCTTCAAAGCAAGTGAGAAGGTTGAAAGATCATTCTCACTAAGAGACCAGGTCCATGGGGAGGTCCCTGCAGGAGGCCTTTGAAGAGTGACCAGCTTATTAGTAATGACTTTTTCTTTCTTCTCCAAGTGTTCTTTCACAAGAAAGGATGGTCTAAATTTGAATTATAAATAAAACAAGCTTCTGACACTCCAGCTTTTTTCCTTATCATTTTGTATTTGTGCTGCCTGCTTACTGGGATTTGTTATGAAAGAAGTCTCATTATTATACTTCTGTAGACTGAATAATACCTGAATGATATAAAGGACATAGTTTCTTCCAACATCTTAAACTCTTTAAAATGGTGTCAAGGGGCATTCTAGAAGAGAGAATATGAGAAAAAGAGGAGAGAGAATGCAAAGAGAGAGAGAGAGAGAAGGAGGGAGGAGAGAGAGAGAGAGGAGAGAGACAGCTGGAAGGGAATTGGGAAGAAAAGATTAAAAGAACAAGAGTATTTTTTAAAACTTGACTAAACTCCATGAATAGAGCAATTGGCTCATCCATTTTCCTTTTCTTTATAGAACCTTAAGGAGAATTATCACATTTGAAGATGATGAAAATAAAAAGTAGAGATGGGAAAACTAATGAAGTCTATTAGGTTGTGTGTTTCTTTTTTTAAATTTTCTGTGTGTTTCTGCTATTGGTCAGATCTGGTGTTGTGTGTATATGGTATTCTACATCATTAAAAACAGTTGGAAAACTGTAAATATTGGAGAGGATATGGAGAGATAGATATGCTTATTCACTGTTGGTGGGAATGTAGAATGGTACAGCCACTGTGGAGGACTGTTGGGCAGTTCCTAAGGAAGTTGAATATAGACTTGTCATGGGACCCAGAAATACCATTGCTAGGTATATACCCAGAAGAACTGAGAGCAGTGACACAAATAGACATCTGCACACCAATATTCATAGCACACCAATGTTCATAGAATAACATTTTGGCAATGTTATTCACAATTGCCAAAAGGTGGAAACAACCGAGGTGCCCATCAACTGATGAATGGATAAACAAATTGTAGTGTATACACATGATGGAATATTACGCAGTGGTAAGGAGAAATGAAGTCATGAAACATATGACAACATGGATGAACCTGGAGGACATTATGTTGAGTGAGGCAAGCAAGATACAAAAGGACAAATACTGTATGATTGCCCTAATATGAGCTAAATACATTATGTGAAATATAAATATAGTTTGTGAAATATGAATGTGAGTAGAATTGCATATATAAGACCATTTTTCTTTGAAGCTGAACAAAAGTAGGTTAATACTACAAAATGTTAACATCAGACAGAAAATAAAAGCATTATATTAAGGGAAGGCTACCAGGCACAGAGTGCTACATATTGTATGATGCCATTATGTAAAATGTAAATATAAATCAATTTATAAAGATAAAATTAGATAAGTGGTTATGTAGGGCTGAGGAAGGAATGTTAAGGGGTGTAGAGTCTTTCTTTTTGGAGTAATGAAATTGTTCTAAAAATTTTGAGATGATGAATGTACAACATTGTGATTATACTAAAAGCCATTCATTATACACATTGAATAGATCATATGATATATAAATATATGCTTAATAAACAAATAATTGTGCAAGAATAGCCAGAAATAGTAGCTGTGTATAGCAGGGGAAACAGAGAGAGGTGAGGAATTTTCTTGTTTGTCTGATTTTTGTTTATTATTATTATTGAAATAATGAAAATGCTCTAATAATGATTCAAGTGATGAACACAGAACTATCTGATTATATCAAATACCATTGATTGTACACTTTGGATGAACTGTATGCTTTATTAATATGTATCAATAAAATTGGTTTGTTTAAAAAAACATTTTAACAGTTAAATGGCACAATGCTATCAGTATTAGGCAAGTCAGGAAGTGAAGAGTTCAAAGGGCAAACAGGTTCATGTACATTCACTGGCTCAGGAATCTAGAAGAAATTGTTAATGCCCCCAAACCCCTAAAATAAGCATTGGAGTGTAAATTATCCACAGCACAGTGACAAAATGCATTTCCTCTCACATGTTAATGGTTCTCCGACCTTCAACAAGATACACCATCTGAGAGAGCTCTACATGTTTTTACTTCCAGAAATGTACCAACATATGCCTTTTAATTATTTTCTATATTTTCAAAAAGAACAACAATATACCAAGAGGGAAGGACCTTTGATGGATAGGATTCTGATTGATTGTCAAAAGAGGGTGACTGAGACAGAGAAGCCAGGTGACTTTAATTCCAGTTTTTGAGAATATCATTCTGATAGTGATTGGAATTCTTATCTCAGACCCTGTTCTCCCCCCAATGATCCCCAGATTCTTGCAGTCAGTACAATTAACATTTAATAACCTCATTTGTGAAATGATGGCCAACACTCTTTCCTACCCTGTTGGCTTGAACCAGTGATACCAAATCTTGAATGCATAAAAGGAGGCACAAGATCTCCAGACCATTACAATAGCAATGCTGCCACCTAATATTTTGGGGTGTCTACCATGTGCCATGAAAAGTGTTTACTTTGTATATACATCTCATTTAATCTCTATGATAAACTTTAGAAATTTAATTATTTGGCCTCTAATTCAGGGTTCATCAGAATCATCTGGAGGGCTTTTCAAAACCAGAATTCTGGACCCTTTTCATAGTTAATAACCCAGTAGGTCTAGGTGGAGCCCTAAAATCTGCATTGCTAACAAGTTCCAGGTGATGCTGATGATTCTTATCTGGGGATAAGAATTTTTCAGATCACTACATCCTTACATGAAGTTATCTAAATTACGTATCTAGACCAAGATAACGCAGCTAATAACTGGAATAAGTGATTTTAATTCAAGGCTGTATGATGCAAAAGCTTTTTAAAATAATGTATATTTACCTACAATGCAGATGTTTTGTAACATTTCTTTCCTTTTGGTGAAGAAAAAAAAAGGAGTCTTTCAGTCAATAATTGGTTGTGTGGACACTAATCAAAATCTCCTTGATGAATTACAAATGAGAAAACAAGCTTTTACTCAATATATGTTCAGTAAAAAAAAAAAAATCAAAACCTAAGGTCTAATAAGGAAAAAAAAGGAGAGATTTTGGTAGTGACAATGTTAGAAAGCTCTGTGCCTGAAGGCAGACTCTAGGCCTGTTGCCCTATGAAGGTTCCTTTTTGCTGAAAACATATATCCCCCCAGCTGACATGTTAAGCAATAAATCATTTTGTAAGGAAGTTAGAGTCGCCTAGAGACACTCTAAGAAAATATACTGGATTAATCAAAATTTAATTATGTCCCTCAGCTATCTTGAGTTTTTATATTTTCTTTTGTAGTTAACTAAATCTTGGGTTCAAATCTAAGACTCAAGTGATTTAAAAGCATCTCTCATTTGGAAGAGGTAAGCCAAAAAGTATCTATCAAAGACAAAAGAATATTTTTGCAAAACACAAACCTGCCAGTTCAAGATATTTCCAACTACCTATGTATGTCTGGACAAAGACAGGAAGTAAAAATAAAAGTGGAAATAGACATGCTTGGCTGGAAGGGATAGGTGTTATTTTCCAATTGCTCTTCTTCCCAGCAGGAGGGATGAGAGGTTTGAATTTCAAATTAGTTTTACTGCCTTAAGGTAAATATCAGCATACTGCTCTGGCCAGGGGAAAAGAGAGGGACCTGCATGTTAATTGAGTGCCTAGTATTACCTACCTCAGAAGGCTGTGGTCTTACACATTCTTCATAGCAATCCAGTTGCATGGTTGTTATTATTTCCTTTTCACAGACAGGAAACTGAAGCTCTGATATTTAGTGACTATATGAATCACCAGCTGCAAAGCAGCAGAGGAGTAATTTGAGTCAAAATCTATGTCATTATTGAACCCATGCTTCTGCTGTTTTATCCCATGTTCAGGATCTGTGATCCATTTCTTCTTAAGAAGCAGGATTGAAATGTACAAAAAGTGAACTACTTAAAGACAGTTACAGCAACTTACCCTGACATACTTCCTTATTTAAGGACCTCTCTTTTCTTAACTTCATGTTCTGGTCTTCACAAATCTTGAGCCTGCTTTTGACCTAACTTTATTGACATCTTCCCTCAGATTTCAGCCTTTGCCTTTACAAAAATGCAGTAAACTATTCATCTTTAAACATCTCCAAAGTAAAATGCAAAATATAAATGTTTTATATAGGAATTCTTAAAATAGATGTGAGAAACTTTAAGAGATTTAAAAATAAATTAAAATAAAATAAAACAAAATTATGAATCTAAAACTACAGAGCTAGTTCAGCAAAACCTTATAGTTAGGGAGAATGGGCAGAAAGAGAAGAAAATAGGAGTGGGAGGAAAAAAAGGATCCCATATGGGAGCAATGTTATCATCATCATGACATAAGACATCATCTGAAAAAGCCTTCCCAGAGATTTAGCAAGTAAAAGGACAAATCCTACTGGCTCAGAACTCTGGAATGTGGTAGAGAGTAGAGAAGGACTCTACAAATGCTGAATTGAAAAAAACAGAAAAATTTGAGGTAGGAAAATTCCATCCCGGACTGCTGTCTGGTTCCCATTCCTCTCCACATTACTTGGTTACCACAGCTTAGGCTTAGGTCTCACTCACCACAGACAGAAACTGCAGAGCAACTCACAGCAGCAAGTTAGAACTCCACATGTACCCAAATACAGGCGCCTAAGTACTCAGAGAGACCTGGGGCAGAACAGAAACCACTAAGGAGTGCTGCATGCAAAAGGGCCCCTGGGGAAAGAGAAGAGACTCTCCAATAAAAATGCTTTCAAGAACTATAGTGCCCTCGCTCAACCCAGTTTCAGTTGGCTGGACCACTGTCTAGGTAATTAGATGCCTAGACAACAGCAAAAAATCACAAACCATACTAAGAAATAGGAAGATATGGCTCAGCCAAGGGAACAAATTAAAATTTCAGAGGAGACTCAGAAGCTGGAACAATTAAACAAACATGTTCAAACAAACCTCCTGATTAAATTAAAGGAGATGAAGGGAAATATGCATAAAGAGATAAAGGATATAAATAAGACAATGTGTGAGAATAAAGATGAATTTGAAGTATAAAAAGAAACAAAACAGAAATTATAGGGGGGAAAGACATGATAGTTGAGATTAAAAATACACTAGAGGCATACAACAGTAGATTTAAACAGGCAGAAGAAAGAATCAGTGTACTAGAAGATAGGAAATAGAAATCATAACTGTCAGAAGAACAGATAGAGAAAAGAATGGAAGAAATTTAGCAATGTCACAGGGATTTCAGTAATAGCATGAGTGCACAAACATATATGTCATGGGTGCCCCAGGATGAGAAGAGAAGAGAAAAGAGGCAGAAAGAATATTTGAAGAAATAATGGCTGAAAATCTCCCAACTCCAATGAAAGACATAAATATACACATCAAAGAAGCACAACATACTCCAAACAGAATAAATCCTAGTAGAACTCCTCCAAGACACAAACTAAGTAGAATGTCAAATGCCAAAAATAAAGAGAATTCTAAAAGCAGCAAGAGAAAAGCAATTCATCACAAAATAAGAATCCTCAATAAGACTTAGTGCCAATTTCTCATCAGAAACCACAGAAGCAATAAAGCAGTGGTAAGATATATTTAAGGTACTCAAAGAGAAAAATTGCCAGCCAAAAATTCATTATCCAGCAAAACTGTTCTTCAAAATGAGGATGAGTTTAAAATTATTGAGAGAAACAGAAACAGAAAGTTTATCAATAAGGGATTTGCCCCACAAGAATTACTAAAGGGAGTTCTGCAGGTTGAAAGGAAAAGACAAGAGAGAGTGATTTGGAAGAGTGTGAAGAAATGAAGATTATCACTAAGGGTAACTAAAAGGATAAATGCAAAACCCAATAGCACTGCCTCCTCTATATACAGCTCTACTCTTTGACACAATAGAGAAAATCAACAAAACCAAAAGCTGGTTCTTTGAGAAGATCAATAAAATTGACAAACCCCTAGGTAGACTAACAAATAAAAAAAGAGAAGATGCAAATAAATACAACCAGAAATGAAAGGGGTGGGGGGAGTTACAAATTACCCTACAGAAATAAAAAGAATCATAAGAGGATATTAAGAGAAACTATATGGCAACAAACTAGACAATCTAGATGAAATTAACAAATTTTTAGAAACGCACAACCAACCTACACTGACACTACAAGAAATACAAGAACTTAACAAACTAATCACGTTTAAGGAGATTGAATCTGTCATCAAAAATTTCCCAGCAAAGAAAAGTCCAGGACCAGATGGCTTCACAGGTGAATTCTAGTAAGCATTTCAAAAAGAATTAACACCAATCCTGTTTAAACTCTTCCAAAACATTGAAGAGAAGGGAAAATTACCCAACACATTTTATGAAGCCAGCATCACCGTGTTATTCCCTCCCCCTCCCTTCAGAACCTCCAGTAACCACTATCTTTATAACAATGTTACATGTTCTTCCATTATTCCATTACTACAATATTAATATGTTTACTCTGTCCATGGTTGCAATTCACCCTTATGTTTGTTCATTTCTCAACCTTGAGGATTTGGGGATGGTGATGCCTGCTCTGCCTCAGATTGAGAGGGTGCTTAGATCTTTTGGGGCAGATGGAAGAAACTGTCTTGCTTGCAGTTGTGGATACTCTCTGATTTTTTGGGATGGGGATTGTCCTTCGTCGTCATTTTGTTAATTGTCCTGGGTGAGTCTGATGATTTGGAGAATAGGTGTTGGTTGCAACTCTTCTGAAATTCAGGGCTCAACCAGCATATGAACAGAATGAAGATTTAAGTTTCTGAGACATATTTAACGGATGTAGTGCTAATTATAGGCTTAAATAAAAGAGGCAGAAGAATCATGTGTAGGGAAGTTATAAATGAGTCTAATTCTGTGATATTGGGAAGATAGTTTATCATTTATCAATTGACTTTTGACAAGGCTCTGAAGTCCCCTCAATCGGGAAAGAACAGTCTCTTCAACAAATGGTGCTGGAATAATTGTATATTCTTATGCAAAAGAATGAAAGAGGACCCTTACCTTACATCATATACAAAATTAATTCAAAAAGGGTCAAAGACCTAAATTAAAAAGCCAGGATTATAAAACTCCTAGAAGAGAATGTAGGGAAGCAACATCAGAATCTTTTGTTAGGCAATGGTTTCTTAGACATTACACCCAAAACTCAAGCAATGGAAGAAAAAAACAGATAAATGGGACCTCCTCAAATTAAAAACTTTTGTGCATCAAAGGCCTTTATTGTGAAAGTGAAAATAAAACCTGCTTAAAAGGAGAAAATCTTTGGCAACTATATGTCTAATAAGGATTTACTATCCAAAATATGTAAAGAAATCCTACATCTCGACAACAAAAAGACAACCCAGTTTAAAAAATAGACAAAAGACTTGAATAGAAGTTTCTTCAAAGAGGATATATAAATGACTAAAAAGAACATGAAAAGATGCTCAACATCATTCACTATTAGGGAAATGCAAATCAAAACCACAATGAGCTATCATTTCACACCCACTAGAATGGCTACTATTAAAAAAAAACCCAGAAAACTACAAATGTTGAAGAGGATGTGGAGTAATAGGAGCATTCATTCATTACTGGTGGGAATGTAAAATGGTGCAGCCACTATGGAAGACAGTTTGGCAGTTCCTAAGAAAGCTAAATATAGAATTATCATATGACCCAGCAATTCCACTACTAGGTATATAAACAGAAGAATTGAAAGGAGACACTCAAATGGATATTTGCACACTGATGTTCATAGCAGCATTATTCACAATTGTCAAAAGATGATAGCAACCCAAGTGTCCAAAACCCATGAATTGATAAACAAAATGTGGTATTTAAAAACAATGGAATATTATTCAGTTATAAAAATAAATGAAGTCCTGATTCATTCAACAACATGGATGATCCTTGAGGACATTATGCTAATTGAAATAAGCTAGACCCAAATGACAAATATTTTATAATCTCATTAATATGAACTAATTATAATAAGCAAACTCATAGAGTTTGTATCTAGAATATAGGTTACAAAGGAATAGATAGGGAATAAAGAATGGGGAACTGATGCTTAATCTGTGCAGAATTTCTATATAAGTTGGGTAAAAAGGTTTAGAAATGGATGGTGGTGATGGTAGCACATTATTGTGAGTGTAATTAACAGCACTGAATTATGTATGTGAATGTGGTTGAAAGATAAAGTTTTGGGTTTTGTATGTTACTAGAATGAAAGTTAGAATATAAAACATGGGCCTTGTGTAGCACTGGGTACCCTGTTGTTGATGACGGCCTGGCATTAATAGTACAAGTATAAGAATGTTCTTTCATGAATTATAACAAATGTATGACACTAATACAAGGTGTTAGTAATAGAGTGGTATATTGGGAAAAATACACCTAATGTAAACCATGGCTAAAGTACTATTTTAATATTCTTTCATCACTGGTAACAAAGTTACCACACTAATGCAAAGTGTCAACAATAGGGGGGTATATGAGAATGCTGTATTTTTGCGTTTTTTTTTTTAATGCTAAACTTTATTTTTAGAGATGTTTTAGATTACAGAAAAAGTTACATAGAAAGTGTAGGGCAGGAGTTCTTAAAAAGGGGTACGTGAGCTTGAATTCAAATTCAAAAAACATTCTTGTAGGGACATTTTTGTGTGGGTGTGATATATTTATTAAATAATACACAGTATAATGTGTACTTAGTAAGGGGTCCATGGATTTCACCTAACTGGCAAAGGGGCCCGTTGAACAAAAAAGGTTAAGAACCCCTGGTATAAGGGATTCCTATGTATTCCAAACCCCTTTCCACATTTTCCATTATTAATATCATCTTATATTAATGTGGTATATTTTGTTACAATTAATGAACACATATTGAAGCATTGCTACTAACCAAGTTCTATAGTTTACATTATGGTTTACAGTTTGTACTGTACAGTTTTATAGGTTTTGACAAAATGAATAATGGCCTGTACCAGCCATTGCAATATGTACAATTCCAATGCCCTAAAAATGCCCTAAATTCTACCTATTCTTCCTTACCCTTCACCTCAGAACCTCTGGTAACCACTATTTTTATATCAGTGTTGCAAGTTCCATTACTGCAATAACAATAAGTCTACTTTGGTCCGTGCTTGCATTCCCCCCTTATGTTTGTTCATCTACAATCTTGAGGATTTTTGGGTGATGATTTCTACTCTACTTCAGATTGAGAGGGGGCTTAGTTCTTATGGGGAAGGTGGAATGAACTGTTTTGTTTGCAATTGTAGCTACACTTTGTTTTTTAGGGATGGGACTTGTTCATCATCATAATTTTGTTAGTTGTCCTAGGCAAGAATGAAGAACTGGAGTGTAGGTGTTGGGTACAACTCTGTTGAGATTCAGGGCTCAAATGGCATTTGAACAGACTGAAGATTTAAGTCTCTGAGACATATATTTAATGGGTGTAGTGCTAATTATAAGTTCAAATAAAAGGGTAGAGGAATCATGATTGGGAAAATTATCGATTAGTTTAACTCTGTTATATTGGAGAAACAGATTATATTTCAGGATAAGGCCCACTGATGGGTGCTGAATTCATAAGGTTGTGTGCCTTTCCTGTAGTGTCCAGACACCTCTATAGCCTCAGGTCACCTGTTTGAGGGTTTGTTTACTGTGGCAGTTAGTGAGATCTATCTGAGACATGCATAATTGTAACCTCTGAAATGACCTCCTGACTCACTTTAAAATCTCTTAGTTGTAAAAACTTTTTTGTATTAAATGTGTCACCTTTTTGGTGAAGATCTTTTTCCAACTGCATCGCTGGTTGGCTCTTAGTAGTAGAAATGCTGTATTTTTGCATGACTTTTCTATAAACCTACTACTTCTCCATTAAAAAATAAATGAACAAAACTAAAAAAAAAAAAATGTATCCCATATGGAGTTATTAGGCTCTTATTTTAAAAAATACTAGAGAAAAATTCATGAAATGGAAAAGTACAGTGTAATAAGTGAAAATAATAAAATAAAATAAATATTACATACAAAGTAAAATGGGAGGAATAGAATCAAGTAAATTATTTAAAGTACTTAAATTACATAAATTAAACTCTCCCTTTAAAAGGCAGGCTATAACAAAAATATTTTTTAAAAATTGTATGTTGTTTATAAAGAACAAAGTATAAAATCTTGGTTGAAAATAACTGATCAAAAGAGATATCATTCAAATATAGATGCAACTACACAAAAGCAGGAGTTAATATCAGACAGTGAAGAGTTTAAGGTTAAAATCACTGATCAGAATGAAGAGGGATGTTAAGTAATTATGAAAGCACAATTAATGAAAAACAATCATAAAGCTGAATGCTCCCTATGTATAAAATAAAATAAAACTATTTTAAAAACAAAGAGAATTTATTGGAAATAATAATATATTTCAATATACTGTGTAAGAATAGAACAGATTTTTTGAATAAGAAATAAGTAATGATACTTGAATCTCAATTTACTTGTGATATATAGAATTTGAAATAACTTGAATAAAAATTTTTGTGTGTGCTCACTGAGCTTCTAAAAATTCAATTTACCAACTTAGACAAAAAAAAAAATCTTAAATTCAAAAAAGTATAACTCTTACAGGCCAAATCCCTAATCCTAACTAAATAAAAGGTTTAGGGGACACTTTGATTATATAAAAATTAGAAAATTAAATTTAAGATAGTAGTTGAATTAAAGAGGAATTTAAGCCAAAAAGTACAAACTATCTAAAAAAAACAACAACAACACACACACACACAATGGAAAGGAGAAAAGATTATACAAAAATCTATTGGACATAGCAAAAGCATAATATTGGACTTTTTCTGTTAGGTCTTAGCATCAAGAAAAGCTCTATCATAACACAAGCTGGATATAAGCTTAAGGAACAGACACCTCAAAGTCTGATTTCCAGCATTAGCACATTAAAATATGAAAATGTACAGGTTTCAATACAAGTTTACAAAATACACAAACATGAAGTGATCACCCAAGAAAAAGAGATTAAAGCATTAGAAATCATCAGTGAGGAAAACCCGACCTAGGATATACCAAAAAATATAGTCCTCAATATGTTCAAAGAGCTAAAGGAAAACATTGACAAGGAATGAAAGAAATCAGGAAAACAATAGATGAACAAAAAGAGAATATCAATAGGGAGCTGGAAATTTTGAAAAGGAACCAAAGAGAACTGAAGACCACAGTAAGAGAAATGAAAATTTCTCTAGAGGGGTTCAGCATACTGGAGCTGACAGAAGAATTACTGAATATGAAGGCAAGACAATTTAAATCATCCTGTCTGAGCAGGAGAAGGAAGAAAGAATGAAGGAAAGTGAATAGAGCCTGAGTAACCTGTGGGACACAACCAAATATACCAATGTGTATGTTGTGGGTGTCCCAGAAGGAAAGGTAAGAGAGAAAAAGGCAGAGAGAATACTTAAAGAAATAATGGCTGAAAACTCCCCAAATTTATCAAAAGCCATGAATATACAAATCCAAGGTGCTCAACAAACTCCAAGCAGATAAACCCAAGTAGATCCACACCATGACATTATAATCAAACTGTTGAATGCCAAAGATATGAGAGAATTCTAAAAGCCATAAGAGAAACAATGTGTCACTTACAAGTAGGCATCAATAAGATTAAGTGCTGATATCTCATCAGAAACCATGGAGGCAAGAAGATAATGGATGGCATGTTTAAAGTGCTGAAAGCAAAAAATTGCTGGCCAAGAATTCTATATCTAATAAAACTGTTTCACACAAAAAAAGGGAAAGATTAATATATTTCCAGATTTTAAAAAAGCTGAGGGAGTTCATCACCACTAAATGAACCCTATAAGAGATGCTAAAGATAGTTCTGCAGGTTCAAAGGAAAATATAATAGACAACAGATAGAAGCTGCATGAGGAAAATAAGATCTCTGGTGAGGGTAACGATACGCATAAAAATAAATGCCAGTACAATTGTATTTTTGGTTTATAAATCCACTACTTACTACAGGATATAAAAGGCAAATGCATAAAATGTAATAATAAATCAGTGTCTTGGGCTCATAATGTCTAAACAAGTAATTTGTTTCAAGAACTATATAAAAGTGGGGGATGGAGGGTTATAGGAATATAGTTTGTGTATAGTATTGAATTTAAGTTGGTATCAAAGCAAACAAGATTGTTATTGATTTAAGATGTTAAATTTCAGCCCCATGGTAACTACAAAGAAAATATCAGAGAATATACAAGTTCATAAAGACAGAAATTAGAGTACAGGTTGCCAAGGGTAAGAAGCAGGCAGAATTGGTTTGTAATGCATAATGGGTGTAGAATTTCTGTTTGGAGAGATAGAAAACTTTCAGTAATGGAAAGTAGTGAGGGAATTGCAATATTGTGAATGTCACTAATCCTATGGTATACTTGGGAGTGTTTGAAATAAGAAAGTTTATATTGTATAAATATTCCCACAATTAATAAAAAAAAAAAAGAAAGAGTAACTAAATTGACAAATCAACAATGACAATTAAATGCAATATATGATCCTGAATGGGATCTAATAAGAGATGAGAAAAGAACCAAAGGGACATTATTGGGACATATGAAAAAATTAGAATATGGACTGTAAGCCTTATATCACTTAAATTTCTTCAACTTTATAACTGTGCTTAAGGTGGTTACATAAGTGAATATCCTTGTTGTTAGAAAATGTACTAGGTAGTATTAAGTATTCAAGGAGCATTATGTATACAACCTACCCTCAAGTGTTCAGAAAAGGGATTGATAGATAGACGTATAGACAGATGGATAGAGTGATACAGCAAATGTGGACAATGTTAAAATTAGTGGCTCTGGGTATGGGTGTGGGGTAAGAGTATGTTGAAGTGCTCCAAATAGGGTTTGTAAGTATTTCAAAATAAAAGGTTAAAAAAAAGACATCCCTTATATATTTGTGCATATATTTGTAGGTATATATATACAAACTGAAAGATTGGGAATAAGTCATTTGCATTGATTATCTGGTAGAGTTGGGAATGTGGAAGAATGGAGGAGATTTATTTTGCCTTTATAAACTTTTATGTTATATGATTATTTCACTTCTTAGAACAAGTAAATTTTGAAAATTATTTCAAATTATTCTTTTAATTTGAAAGTTAGCAAATAAAATTTCCATGCAGAAGCTAAGTAATGTCACAAGCAGCCTGCTGGTCAAGGTAAAATCTACATCAAGGAAGTGAGAAAACTTCAGCAATGTGGAGACCCACAAAACAAAGTGCTGACAATTGTGCATCTTTCACAATTGTTATTAAATTGGCCTTGATGCTCAATTACAACTGCGAGTAATTTTGTGTATCTTACCACATATCCTGCCACTGCGCCAGACTCTTGCAGCCAAAAGAAACAGCTGATTAGTGGATGAAGAGAGGGAGTGAAAAATAGAGGAGCTGCCTACACCTTCCTTCTCCATTGCATTGCTTAAGTAAGCCTAAAGCTGGGAGAAGAGCAAAGCTTTAAACTAGTTGAGAATTTGGATTTTTTATTCACTCTTCTATTCAACAACTATTTACTGAGTGTCCACAATGTGCTGGCCACTGTTTTAGGTTCAAGGAATAAATTTTTAAAAAGGAAATAAGGGAAGAAAGGGAAGAGAGAGAGGGAGGAAG
>JAQZBX010022699.1:0-23752 GCA_029593785.1 Cabassous unicinctus | reverse complement strand
TCTTTTGAGCCAAACCTGGAAAAATGCATAGTATTTATGGTATGAACTATAGCATTCATTGCTCCCCCAACCCAGGACACAATAGCTACCTGCAGTCAAACTTTAGGATTCATAATGACCATATATCTCAAGGGGTTACAGGTAGCCACATATTAGTCATAGGCCATCAGACTGAGCAGAATACATTCACTGCCTCCCTAAGCAGAGTAGAAATAGACCTGAGTCCCACAACCAATATAGTAAGTGCCTGTGAAAAAGTTGTTTAGAATTTTGGGGACAGTTGTTGAGATGAGGGAGATGCCCATGAGGGAGAGTTGTATGAGCAGGAAGTACATGGGGTTGTCAAGACCGGAATCAAGAGAGATGAGGAGGACCAGGACGCTGTTTCCTATCATGGCAGCAACATGGACAAGGAATATGGTGTAGATGAGGATGCCAGTGTGCCTTGTTGCTGGGAAGAGTCCAAGGAGAATAAAATCCTCCATGGATGTCTCATTTTCTCTTCTCCTGTTTTGTACACAGCTAAAGGAGTGAAGAGAGAAAGACAACAGTGTACGAAGAGGAAAATATTCACTAAGAAATATGTTTTCCATTAATTGCCTCTGCAATAAATCCAATTGTCCCTTTCTGACCCAAATCAGAGCAGAACAAGGTAGAAGCAGACTATAATATCTGGCTTTGTCTTCAAATGCAATGAAATAATATAAGATAAGCATTGAAGAGATATCCTAAAAGCTTACTTTATACACGATTGAATTAATGCACACAATTAAAATGTTGAATATCTGGAAGTTTGGCAAATAGATTATGAAGTGTTAGATGAATTTCAATATCTCTGGAGGCTTTCGATTATCCTGAATAAACAGCCAGCATAGCCCATTGAAACAAATTTGTTAAACTTCTAAGTATGCACTCTGATGTAAACATGTTTTGTTTACAGCTTAGAAAATTTTGTGGCACACTAATTTCCAGTGAATGAATAATTTCTCCTCACAATACCTTAATCGTTAATGCATATAGAAAAGCACAATAATATTTTGTATAAAGTACAGTTACTCATTTGCTCACCATTCAAATAAAACATTAAATTTCCTTTTAATGAAGGAAAACATCCATGAAAAATAAGGAAAACATCATTTCTCCTCTTTACTTTCTGTTCTGCTAAATAGGAAAATCTAAAATTAAGAGAAGCTGATCCCAGTTTCATTGGTGTCGGTGCCCTATGCGTCTTAGTATCTTGGATAGAGTTGAAGGGCAGCACCAAGCTTTTGTTTGATCTAGGAGTTCCATTGGAGTAAGTGTCACATTAGGACATACTGGTAAGGTGACTGGATGATGACACCCATTCAGCTCTTATCCTATGGTTATCATATACTCCACACCACTGTGTGTATTTTTGCTCTGTCTTGAAAGCTAATTGAATTAAATGTTTCATTTCAAAATCCCCAGTTTTCACCTGGTCCCTCTCCCAACCCTCCACCCATTTTCCTGGACTTTCCAACCCACATTCCCTAATCTACCCACCTGTCAGACCCTCAACACCCAACCCAAAATATCAATACCCTCCTGTCATATCCCTTCAATACGCAAAGGTCAAAGAATCCTACACCAACCTTTATATTTTTGCTTTAGCTTATACCATGAGTAAATGACAATTATTAGAAGAACTCCATATACTCTTTATATGTTTCCTCTACTTTGTAGAAGGAGAAATAATAAAATTGCTAGGTTTACTGTGAAGTTGCAAATTGAACTTGCATTTTCTTGTCAGTTTATCCATCATAGAAAAATTGGTGAATTTTCTGACATGCGATGATGTTTTTCCATTTTAAAAACTCATTGTTTCATTTCAAAATGACAAGTTATTGCAGCTTGGTTCAAATGAATACAACTACTTCACACAGCCTAATATTTTTTTACTAATAGTGTGGGTTAGAGAGACAAACCCTCGGCATTCTCAGAAGGAGTGGGAAAGGTATATAACAAGTACTTAGCAACTCACTTAAATCAATAAGTAGGGTTGTAAGAGTATAAAACCATGAAATTTGTGAACACACCAAGTTACTTTGCAGTTAGAAAGATTCATAGGTTGCAGAAAGGGAGAAATAATAGTTATAAATAGAAAAAAGTTTGACCTTTGAATGAAATGTAGAGTAAATTTTGGACTCTCCTGTCTAAAGTAGGGGGATATAGTGCTCATACCCAAGTGATTTCAAGGTGATGAATGAATCAGAACTTTTGTTACCAGAAGTCAGTTCAGAAATATGTGAGTATGTTGGATTATAAAGTTATTGTATTTTATTGTGTAAACAAATGCACATATATGCATATGTATTTATATATCATTTTACAAATAAAATAAATAAAATAAATTAAAAAAAAATAAATATTAAAAAAAAAAAACCATCATAACAAAATGATCACTAACATCCTCCATAGGAGCCAGTACCAGAGTGCCCTGTCCTGAATGCCCGTGCCCCATCCAACACCCTACCAATAACCCTTCCTTGTCATATTGCCATAGGAGCATTCCCAACTTTGTACTTTCAACCCCATACCCACAAATCCCCAGTTTTCACCTGGTCCCTCTCCCAACCCTCCACCCATTTTCCTGGACTTTCCAACCCACATTCCCTAATCTACCCACCTGTCAGACCCTCAACACCCAACCCAAAATATCAATACCCTCCTGTCATATCCCTTCAATACGCATCTACACAATTTCGTCTTACCATATATTATTTCCGTGTGGGTATTGGCTCATAACCTTTTTCTCCCTTTTTATTTACTATAAACCTATCTCCCATACAATAGCTCTTTGAGTCTCCTCAATTTAATTTGCTTAATTCATATAAGTGAGGTCATGTACTGTTCATCTTTCAATGCCTGGCTTGCTTCTCTCAACATAAGGTACTCAAGGTTAATCGATGTTATCCCAACGATTAGCACTGTATTTCTTCTTACAACTGAGTAATATTCCATTGTGTGTATGTACCACATTTTGTTTATCCATTCATCTGTTGATGGGCACTTGGGTTGATTCCAACGTTTAGCAATAGTGAATAATGCTGATATGAACATTGGTGTGCATATATCTGTAAATGTCTTTGCTTTCAATTCTTCTGGGTGTATATCCAGCAGTGGAATTGCCAGATCATATGGCAGATCTATAATTAGTTTTTTAAGGAAGTGCCAAAATGTCCTACACAATGGCTGAACCATTCTACATTCCCACCAGCAGTGGATGAGGGTTCCTATTCCTCCACATCATCTCCAAAAATTATAGATGAGTTTTATTCATAGTCTCCATTAAAATGGGTGTAAGATGGTATCTCATCGTAGTTTTGATTTGCATTTCCCTAATAGCTAGTGATGTTGGGCATATTTTCATGTGCTTTTTAGCGATTTGTGTTTCATCTTTGGAGAAGAGTCTATTCAGGTCTCTTGCCCATTTTTTAAATGAGTTCTTTGTCTTTTTAACTTTGAGGTGTAATTTTTTTAAATATATGCTGGATATTAGGCTCCTATCAGATATATGGTTGCCAAATATTTTCGCCCATTATGAAGGTTGTCATTTTACTTTCTTGATAACATCCTATGAGGTGTAAAGTTTTTAATTTTGAGGACATCTATTTTACTTTTGCTGCTTGTGATTTGGGTATGGAGTTCATAAAACTATTACCTGTTACAAGGTTCTAGAGGTGCTTCCCTACATTATCTTCCAATGTCTCTATGGTCTTCACTCTCATATTTAGATATTTGACCCATTTTAGTTGATTTTTGTATAACGTGTGAAATGGTGTTCCTCTCTCATTCATTTGGATATGGATATCCAGTTCTCCAAGCACCATTTGTTGAAGAGGCCATTCTCCACTGGTTGTGTGGGATTGGTGGCTTTGTCAAATATCAGATGACTGTATATGCAAGGATCTGTATCAGAACTCTCAATTCGGTTCCATTGCTCGATATGTCTATCCCTGTGCCAATATCATGCAGTTTCGACCACTGTAGCTTTGTTTGATGTTTTAAAGTCAGGTAGTGTGATACCTCCAATTTCATTTTTCCTTTTCAATATGTCTTTGGCTAGTCAGTGTCTCATACCCTTCACAATAAATTTTTGAGTTAGTTTTTCCAATTCATTAGAAATTGCTGTGTTGATTTTTATTGGGATTGCATTAAATTTGTAGATTAGTTTGGGTAGGATAGACATCTTAATGAGGTTTAGTCTTCCTATCCATGAACAGGGAATTTCTTCCATTTATTTAAGTCTTTTTGATTTCCTTTAACAGTGTTGTTTAGTTTTCTGTATATAGGTCCTTTACATCTTTATTCAAATTTATTCCTAGGTATTTTATTCTTTTAGTTACTAATGTAAGTGGTATTTTTTTTTCTTGTTTTCTTCCTCAGATTGCTGGTTATTGTTGTACAGAAATTCTACTGATTTTTGAGCATTGATCTTATAGCTTGCAACTTTCCTGAAATCTTTTGTAAGTTCTAGAAGCTTTGTTGTAGATTTCTCAGAGCTTTCAATGTGTAAACTCATGTCATCTGCAAATAGTGAAATTTTTACTTCCTCCTTTCCAGTTTGGATATCGTTTTTATCTTTCACTTACCTCAGTGCTAGAACAAGAACTTCTAACACAATGTTAAATAGGAGTGGTGATAGTGGGCAACCTTGTCTTTGTTGTCGATCTTAGAGGGAAAGATTTTACAGTTTCACCATTGAAGATGATGTTAACTGTGTGTTTTTCATATATACACTTTATATTGTTCAGAAAGTTTCCTTCTATTCATATATTTTGCAGTGTTTTTATCAAGAAAGTGTCTTGTATTTTGTCAAAAGTTTTTCTGCATATAGAGAAATGATCATGTAATTTTTTTATTTCAATTTGTTTATGCGGTGCATTACATTAATTGATATTCTTATGCTGAACCATCCTAGCATACACGGGATGAAACCCACTTGGTCATGATGTATAATTTGTTTGATGCGCTGTTGAATGTGATTAGCAAATATTATGTTAAGGATTTTAGCATCTAAGTTCATTAAAGAGAATTGTCTGTAAATTTCCTCTCTTGTGGCACCTTTTTTGGCTTTGGAATTATGGTAATGTTGGGACCATAGAATGAGTTAGGCAATGTTCCCTCTACTTCTATTTTTTGGAAGAGTTAATGTAAGATTGGTGTTAGTTCTTTCTGGAATATTTGGTAGAATTCACATACGAAGACATCTGCTCTTGGTCTCTTCTTAACTGGGAGGTTTTAGATGATTGATTCTCTTTACTTTTAATTGGTCTGTTCAGTTCATTAATTTCTTCTCTTGTCAATGTAGGCTGCTTGTGAGTTTCTAGGAATTTTTCCATTTCCTCTAAATTACCTTTCTTGTTGGCATACAATATTTCAAATTATCCTCTTATGATACTCCTTATTTCTATGGGGTCAGTGGTGATATCACCTTCCTATTCTTATTTTGTGTATTTGCATCTTCTCTATTTTTTTCTTTGTTAGCCTTGCTAAGGGTTTGTCAAATTTATTGATATTCTTAAAGAACCAGATCTCTGTGAAATTTATTTTTTCCAGTGCTTTCTTATTTTTTATTACATTTAGTTCTGCACTAATTTTTGTTATTTTTATCTTTCTACTTCCTTTGGGGTTACTTTGTTGTTGTTTTTCCAATTCTTCCACGTGTGCAATTAAGTCTTTGGTTTTAGCTCCTTCTTCATTTTTGATATATGCATTTATAGCTATGATTTCTCTCTCAACACAGCTTTTTCTGCATCCCATAGGTTTTGGTATATTGTGCTGTCATTTTCATTCATTTCAAGGAAGTTACTGATTTCTTTTGAATTTTCCTCCTTGACCCACTGCTTATCAAGAAGTGTGCTGTTTAACTTCCATATCTTTGTGCCTAATCTGGCTCTCAGTCCATTCCTGATTTCCAGCTTCATTCCAATGTAGTTAGAGTAATTACTTCATATAATCGCAAACTTTCTGAATTCATTAAGATTTTTTCTGTGGCCTAGCATGTGGTCTATCTCAAAGTATGATTCATGTGCATTTGAGAAGCCTGTATATACCACTGTATTTGGTGTAGTTTACTGTATATGTCTATAGGATCCAGATCATCTAATGTATTAATCAGTCTTCTTTTCTTTAATGATTCTTTGTTGAGATGTTCTTACTAATGGTGATAATGGTGTATTAAAATCCCCCACTATAATTGTAGAAGTATCTATTTCTCCACTTGGTTTTTCCAGTGTTTGCCTCATGCATTTTGAGGCACCACTGTTAGGAGTATAAATGTTTATGATTGTTCTTTCTTCTTGAAAGATCAGCACTTTCACTAATATATAGTGTTCGTCTTTGTCTGATACAATATATTTGTTTTTAAAGTCTATTTTGTCTTTCATTAGTATAGCTATTTCCCCCGATTTTTGGTTATTGTTTGCTTGTAAGATTGTTTTACATCCTTTAACTTTCAGGCTTCTTGAATGTCTGGGTCTAAGGTGGGTTTCTTGTAGACAACATATAGATGGTTCATTTCCCTTATCCATTCTGCCAATCTGTGTCTCTTGCCTGGGGATTTTAATTCATTAACATTCAGTGTTATTACACTCAAGGACTTTCTTACATCAGCCATATTTTCTTTACATTTATATATGTCATGTGTTGTTTTTATTTCTCTTTTTGTCTTTTTAATTGTTCTTACAATCTCCTCCGACTCTCTCTCTCCTCTTTTTTTCCTTTCAACTTGCAGAACTCCATTTAGTATTTCTGGAAGGGCAGGTTTCATATTGACATACTCTCTTAATTTCTGTTAATCTTTGAATATTTTAACCTCTCCATCAATTTTGAATGCCAGTTTTTCTGATTAGAATATTTTTGGCTGGAGGTTTTTTTTCTTTTAGTACCTTAACTATGTCATACCACTGTTTACATGGTTTCAGATGAGAAATCACCACTTAATCTTATTGAACTTCCCCTGTATGTTATGGTTTTCTATTCTCTACTACTTTCAGTATTTTCTCTTTCTTTTGAGCATTGGGCTGTTTGAGCAGTATATGTCTTGGAGTAGGCCTATTGGCATTTATACTGTGTGGAGTCTGCTGCACTTCCTGGACTTGTACATCCACCTCCCTCAATAACTTTGGGAAGTTTACAGCCATTATTTCCTGCAATACTCCTTCTGCTCCCTTCCACATCTCTTTCTTTCTGGGATGCCTATAAAGTGCATGTTTCTGTGTTTTGTGCTGTCATTCAAATTCCTAAGTCCCTGCTGGAATTTTCCTGTCTATTTATCTTTCTATTCTACTATCTTATTGTTTCCAGTTGTACTGTCTTCCACATCACTAATTCTTTCCTCTGCCTGTTCAAATCTACTGTCATGTACTTTCAGTGTTTTTTTAATTTCTTTGATTGTGCCATTCATCACCATCATATCCATTATCTTTTTATGTTGTTTACAATTTATTCAGTATGTTCTCCCAGTGTCTTCTTTATATCCTTGATCTCTTCCTTCCCTTCACTAAGTGGTCCACGATATTTGTTTGGACAGCTTTGTTTAGTTTGATTGATTAGTTGTTCAATGTTCTACATCTCTTCCAGGTTTTTAGTTTGTTCATTTTACAAGGAAACAGAAAAGTTTGTTTGCATGTTTTTTAAAGTTTTTTATTCCCTTCTAGTCATCTTTTTATCTTGATGGGTTTATTCAGTTGATTATCTTCTCTTTTTATTCAAGGGTTGTATTTAATTGCACTTTGTGTGTGTGTGTGTTAAGTTTTCATTTTGACAGTTTGTTTTATTCTATTTTGCTTCTGTGTCTATGTTCCCTTGAAGAAAAAATTTAGGGCCAGAGAAAGTGAAAGAGGTAAGAAAAGTAAAAGGACAAAAGTAAAAATAATAATAATTTTTAAAAGTGGAACATTTTAAGACCTTGGAAAATGAATATTTAACTCATGTAAGCTGTGCAGAGTAATAGGAATAAAGAAGTGGGTTTCTAACAATGAAATAGAGAAAACAGAGAAAAATATATAGACTGAATTAGAAATCCAGTATGATGTGGAGAGAGGGAAATAGAAAAGAAAGACAAAATAAAAAAGGTTTTAATGAAATGAAGCAGGAAAGACAAGGTAGAAGTAAAAACCAGAAAATTTGAGTACTAAACAGAGAGTTGGAATGTATAAACAACAACAGAAAGCAGAAGATACAATGATGAGAGAAAGGAAAAAGAGAGCATTAGTATACAAAATTGGTATACACAGAAAAGGGGAAATCAAGGAAGGGGAAACACAGTAACCAAAAATCAAGCAAGCAGCAACTTGAATTTATCTCTTCATCCAGCTTCCTCCAGATCAATGCCTTGAAGTCTCCTACTATGTAGGTTCCCAAAACAGCTCACTCAGGCAGGATCTTGCCCCCACTCAGCCTTTTTTGTGAGAAAGTTCTGTCTTTGTTCCTTTGAAAGTAAAAAAAAAAAAATTAGAACTAGAGAAAAAGAAAGAGTTAGGAAGCCAAAAGAATAACAATGATGGTAATAGTAAAAGGTAGGAGAGCAAATGTAAAAGATATAGGAAATTAAAAAATTAACATGAGTAAGAAGCATAGAGAAATAATATTAGGAAAGTGGAATATAAACAATGAAACAAGAAACTGAACAGTGAAAAAATTATATAGCATGAATTAAAATGATGGAATGGCAAAAAGAGGGTAAAGAAAACCAAAAAGAGAGAAGGAAAAAAGTAACAATGAAAAAGTATACATACAAAAAGGGAGAGAGGTAGAAATACAAATAGAAAAAAAATGGAGACCACCAAATAAAAGAGGTGGAATGAAAGAAGAGCAACAGAAAACAAAAGATATAAAGATGAAGCAGTGAAAAGAAATAGTGTAGGTAGAATAGATCAGTATTCAAAAGAATAAAAGGAAAAATAAAGAAGCAGAGAAAGAAAGGGAGGGGATACAAATCAAGCAAGAAATAAGATAGTAGCAACTCATTAAAAAAAAAAAAAAGGAAACAGAAAGAAAAAATTATAAACATGGAAAACAGCCTTCTTTCTTAGACCCCTAAGTATCTTCTCAGGCAGCTGGTGTTCCTCAGTCACTCACCCTGCAGCCTGCCCTCTGCCAGGTTTGAAGTAGGTTTTAGTGAGTAAAGGAAGGGAAGTAACATAAAATGAACCTTTTTGTTTAAATAAGAGACCCAAGAAAAGCAAATACAAAGAAAATGTGTATAAATTCCCTGTCATAAAGTTTCAGCTGGATGAATAATAGGCTGGTGGATCTCTTCTCAACGAATAGCCAAGAGTTGAACCAGGAACCTCATATATGCTAGGCAGGAATTCTTCCACAGAGCTATTCTTAGTCCTTGGGTAGATTTGCCTTTCCTTTGGGTAAGTTAGAACCCCTGCATTCAACTGGAGTGATGCTGATTCCTGCCTGTCTCTGCTTCCTCACTGATGTAATTCCTCTATCTAGGTGGCTGGGTGTGACCACAGCCTGAGGCAATCCCCCTCTCCTCACCCTGTCAAGTTTAATATTCCTCTCCAATCTCCGACCTCTTTTCCTTGCAGGGGAATTTGCCATCACACTCCCATTTGGAGAAGGCACCTAGAGTCTCCACCTAGTCTGTCCGCCCTGAGGGCTGTGTATGTGTGCCCATTCCAGCCACTGTAGTAAGTAATTATTTCTGGCTTCCCTATCTGTCCAGTACCCTCCTAGATGACTCAGATCACTTTCACATTGAGGTAGACATCTGCTGTACTCTCAGCTAGATACAATTCTCCAGGACTTTACCAGTGACCAGGAAGCTTAATAACTCACAATGACTTCTTTTAGCTTCTTTGTGTCTCTGATTCTCATTTACCTGGGAGTTTGTAAGCAGTGTCCTGGCTTGCTATGCCCCAATGCAGGTCCCCACATCAGCCTCTGGCTTTTTCTTTGTTGTTTTAGTGAGAGCTAAGAGTTATATGTCTAACCCTTCAGCCACAATCCTTGTGTTTTTTTGGCCAGTTGTATTTCCTTTTTGGAGAAATGCCTATTTAAATTTTTTGCCCATTTTGAAATTGGGTTGCTTGCTTTTTGTGGTTGAGTTGTATGATCTTTTTATATAGGATGGAAATTAAACCGTTATTGGATATGTGGGTTCCAAATATTTTCTTCCATTGAGTGGGCTACCTTTCACGTTCTTGATAGAGTCCTTTGAATCACAGAAGTGTTTAAGCTTATCCATGTTTTCACTTATTGTTCATGCTTTTGGTGTAAGCTTTAAGAATGCACAACCTACCACCAGGTCTTGAACATGTTTTCCTACAGTTTCTTGTAGGAACTATGGTTCTAGCTTTTATATTTTTTCTTTAACCATTTTGAGTTAATTTTTATGTAAGTTGTGAGAGAAGAGTCCTCTTTCTTTCTTTTGGCTATGGATATCCATTTCTCCAAGTGCCATTTGTTAAATAGAGTGTTCTGACCCAGATGGGTGAGTTTGTCAGGCTTGTCAAAAATCAATTGACCACAGATGTGAAGGTCTGTTTCTGAACTATCAAATCAGTTCCATTAGTCTATATGTCTATTTTTATGCCTGTACCATGCTATTTTTAACACTTTAGTTTTGTAATATGATGTAAAGTCTGGAATTGAGAGTTCTCCAATATTTCTTTTCTTTCTAAAGGTGTTTCTGGCTATTTTGGACCCCTTACACTTCCAAATAAATTCCATAATTGTGTTTTCCAAATGTTTTAAAAAGCTGGTGGAAATTTTATTGGGATTGCATGAATCTGTATTTCACTTTGAATAGAATTGACATCTTAATGATATTTAGTCTTCCCATTCCTGGGCTTGGAATTTTCTTCAAAAATTTTTTGGTCTTTTAAAAGTTCTTTTAGCAGTGCATTGTAGTTTTCTGAATACAAGTCTTTTACATCCTTGGTTAAGTTTATTCCTAAATATTTGATTTTTTGTTGCTTTGTAAGTGGAAATTTTTCCTGATTCATCCTCAGATTGCTCATTACTGGTGTATAGAAACACCACTGATTTTTTGCATTTTATCCTGACAATCTACTGAAATCATTTATTATCTCCAGCAACTTTGTTGTAGATCTTTCAGGACTCTCTAGTAATAGGATCATATCTTCTAATAATTGTGAAATTTTTACTTTTTCCTTTCTGATTTGGATGCTTTTTTCTTGACTGATTGTTCAAGCTAGAACTTCTAGCACTATATTTAACAACTGTGGTGACAGTAAGCATCTTTGTTTTGTCCTTTTTCTCAATGGTGAGCTTTCAGCCTTTCACCATTGAATAGTTGTAGGTTTTTCATACATGGTTTTATTATGTTGAGAATCTTTGCTTCATTTCCTATCATTTGTAGTATTTTTATCAAGAAAAGATATTGTATTTTGCCAAGTATCTTTTCTGTGTCTATTGATATGATCATGTAATTTTTCTTCTTTCATTTATTAATGTGGTGCATTAGGCTGTTTGACTTTTTTGTCTTGATCCACACTTCCATGCCTGATATCAAACCCACTTTATTATGGTGAATAATTCTTTTAATATGTTGTTGGATTCAATTAACAAATATTTTATTGAGGATATTTGCATCCATATTCATTAAGAAAATGTGTATGTAATTTTCTTTTTTCATATCTTTATCTGGCTTCAATTAGTATGATATTGCCTTCACAGAAAGTGTTTAGTAGCATTCCTACTCATTCAATTTTTTGGAAGAGGTTGAGTAAGATAGGTATTAAATCTTATTTGAAAGTTTCATGGAAGTCACCTGTGAAACCATCTGATACTGGGCTTTCCATTTCAGGGAGTTTTATGACTGTTCCAATCTGTTTAATTTTTATTGGTTTCTTAAGGTCTTCCCTTTCTTCTAGGGTCAGTGTAGATTGTTAATATATTCCTAGGAATTTTTCCATTTTGATTACTTTGTCTAGTTTGTTGACATACCTTTACTCACACTATCTGCTTATGATCTCTTTTATTTCTGTGGGGTCAATAGAAATGTTCCTGTTTCCATTTTTTATTTAATTTTCATATTTTTTATTTTATTTTATTTATTAATTTTTATCTCTCTTTTTTTCTTTATCAGGCTAGCTAAGGTTTGCAGATTTTATTAATCTTCTCATAGAAAAACCTTTTTGTTTTGTTAATTCTCTCTATTGTAATGTTGTTGTTGTTCTCAATTTCATTTATTTCTGCTCTTATCTTTCTTATTTCATTCCTTCTTCTTCCTTTGTAACTAGTTTGTTTTCTTTTTCCTGGTTCTTCTAGTTGTGTAGTTAGGCAATTGATTTTAGTTCTTTCTTCCTTTTCAATTTTATTTTTTTTTTAATTTTTAAGTATGCTTTTGATTATATAAATGATACATATAAAATATAGAGGATTCCCATATGCGCCACACCCACCCTTTCCAAGATTTTCCCACATTATCAGCATCCTTCATAAGTGTGGTACATTTCTTAGAATTTATGAACATATATTGAAGCATTGCTACTAACTGTGGACTCTAGTTTACGTTATAGTTTACACTGTCCTGCACAATTTTGTAGCTTATAACAAAATATATAATGGCCTGTATCCATCATTATAATATCATGCAGGGCATTTCCGATGTCCTGAAAATGCCCATGTAATACCTATTATTCCCTTTCCTTTTCCTTCAGACTCTCTGGTGGCCACAGCCTTTATATTAATGATAAAGGTTCTTCCATTCTTAGAATAATAATAAGTTTAAAATAGAATAATAATTACTCTATTTTAGTCAATTGTTCATACCCAGATAAAGGATTTGAGGATGCTGATGCCCACTCTGTTTCAGATTCAGAGGTGGCTTAGGTCCCATGTAGCAGAGGGATGGAAATATCTTGCTTTCAGTTGCAGATACTCTCTGTTACTTGGGTTGGGAATTGTCCATCATCATCTCCTTGTTAGTTGTCCTAGATGAGTCCAATACTGGAGAGTAGTTTTTGCAACTCTGCTGAGATTCAGGGTTGAACTGGAACATGAACAGACTAAAGATTAAAGTCTCTGAGACATATATTTAACAAGTATTGCACTAAGGTTCACCTACTAGCAGCAGAAGAGCCATGTGTAGGGAAACTATAACTGACTCTAACCTTGTGATTTACTCAGCCAACAGGGTGTTGGTGCTAAGTACCAGAAATTTGTTGATTTTTATAATTGGCATTTATTTGGGGTAGAAGCTTATAGTTACCAGGCCATAAAATGTTAGTTACTTTCCTCACCAAAGTGTGTTGCCACATGTTGAAGGAAGATCGCTGCTGATGTGTGCAAGAGTTCAGGCTCCCTCTTGAACTCTCTTGACTCCGTGGTTCCAGCTTCTTCCAATATCACCTGTAGGCTGGGATAAGTCTTATCTCTCCTGGAATTCATTCTTCTTAAGCTGTTCTGTTCTCTCTACAAAGTCAGCTAAAGACTATCAGGCAAACAGCTCATGTCTCTACCCAGGGCCTCTGCTGTGTCTAATGTATCTGCTTCTCTGTGGGTTTACTTTCCAAGGCTCTGGCTCAAAACTCCAAATCTGTGATCTGCCCTGTGGATTTCTCTGTGAGTCCCTGTCCACCAAGGGGATGAGAACTCAATGTCCTTCTGACATGGCCCAATCAAAGCCCTAATCATAATTTAATCATGCACAGAGGAACAGAACCATTTTACAAACATAATCCAATATCTATTTTTGGAATTCCTAAACAATGCCAAACTCTGACACTCCATCCTTTGAATTCCAGAAAGACATTACAAGATTCAAAAGAACCCTTAATCATTACAATGCAAAGTAAAAAATCATATCACAGTTTAAAGAAATCCCATCTGACTATAGACCTCTGAAAATTACAAAACCATTTACCTGCTTTCAATATACAAATGGGCATACAAAGGATAAACATTTTTATTAAAATAAGGAGAAATTGGGAGGAAACCTTGAGTCATGGGTCCTCTACAGTTCCATAAAACTATAGGGTGAACTTCATTAAATGTCAAAGTCTGAGAGTCATTCTTCAGATGTTGGTTTCTTCTGCCTGGGGCCTCATGAGGATCCACCCTTTCCACAGGTTTGCCCAATGGTCATTTTGTTGCTTCTACCCTCATCAAGCACCTTGATGGTGACCTAGCTCCAGATTTCACCCTCCAGGTACTTTGGGGTGATGGCCACAACATCACTGACCTCTGGGGTAATCTCTAAGACCCACCATTACAGTGATGCGAAGACAACCTTCTTCTTAAACTTTGGCATACAGGTCAAAGCCTCTCCAAGCAATGAGTTTGCAGCCTTGCCTTCCCAAATTCATGGGAGACTGGCCCGACACTCTGAGAACTATGGGTAATGAATCTTAACCTCCTTAATCCCCAGGGAATGTGCTCCACCCTCTCTGTACCCTGGGGTGGCAAAACTATCCCCAAACAGTGGACAGGATCATCCACCCTCTTCAACTGCTGGGCAAACTCACACTCCCTGTACACATAGTTGGATTTCCTCTCTTAGCCTAAGGAGATGTCTTAATTCCAGATCTAGGCTTTCATGGTTTTTCTCTTAAAGCTATTTACCCTTCCATCTTTCCCCTAAATGTCTCTTTTAGTCCTGAGTGACAGTGGTTTTTTTGATACAGCCTTTCAAAAGCTTGTTGGTTTGGCATGTAGGAAGCCGAGGTCCAAGCCATCAGACAGTAAAACTTTTCACATGTCCTTCTTGAATAACTGCATTTGGATACAACAGTCTATTCACTAAAGAGTGCTGGGAAACTGGCAAATCTATATCTAAAAGTTATCTCACATCTTATACAAACATTAATTCAAAATGAACCAAGGACCTAAGTATAATGAATAGATTCATAAAACTCCTAGAAGAAAATGTAGAGAAACATCTTCAAGATCTTGAGGTTTGTGGTGCTTTCTTGGACCACACACCCAATGTACAAGCAAAAACAACAAAAAAAGATGTTTGCACATCATTATTCATAGTGCCATTATTCACAGTTGCTAAAAGATGGAAGCAACCTAAGTGTCCATCAATAAATAAATGAATAAATAGTATGTGGTGTATAACTATGATGGAATACGATTCAGCTGTAAGAAGAAATATACTGAGAAAGCACAAAACAACATGGAATAACTGTGAGGACCTTATGTTAAGTGAAATAAGCCAGACAGAAATAGACAAATATTTTATGGTCTCACTGATATGAACAAAATATATTGAGTACGCTTGTGGAATTGGACCATGAAGTGTAGGTTGGTGGGAGACAAAATGTGGGTTGAGAAAAGGAAGATGCTAGATTTTTGTAAGTGGAATAATTAATAAGGCCAATTGTAAATATATAGTAATTGATGGAATGGATGGGAACACATTATAAAGAGTGTAACAAACTGTTGATTTACAGGTATGATTGTGTTTGAAACAGTAAGTCTAGGTGAGTTAATTTTAATTTGGAGAACAGCAAACTACAAAGAATACATAGCAGTGATTATTGAAGTAGAGGAGGATTACATCTAATAATATTAATACAGTAATTTTCTTCTCCTACAATGTATTAAGAATGTGGTAATACAAGGGAAAATATAACTGTTGACCTGCCTTTTTCTTCTTACTTTTTTTATAAACTTAAAGTTTGAATTTTAAAAAAAGTTCATTATAGAGAAATGGGACCTATAAATAAAACATACCTTATGCATCAAGGAAGAATTCTTAGAGGCATTCTCTTTGTTCCTCAAAAATTCCTGTGAGATCGACTAACAGCAGTAATCTGGAAAACACATTATTATTTTGGTTATTATTCTTTACCTATTTCATTCTTCTCCATGTCTCCCTTATGCTCCCTGGTATTACTCCTCATATAACTTACGTTTATTATGCTTGAATCAGGTTCTGTTTTGGGGAGAAACACATACAAAGTGAATGGCAGCATAATGAAAACTATTACTTCATCAGATATTCTCACATATGTTTAAATGATTCAGCATTTAATTCCTGAATTGTATCCAATCTACTAATAAAATTGTCATGCTTTTGCCCACATATTTTATGATTGTTGGCCTATAGAATTGGGGGATGACCTGAAATTTACTAAGGTACTAGTCACAGACTAAAAAGGCATTTTAAATGTTAGTTTTCACTTTGATTACTCCACAATGAGAACTCTTATGATACAAATCAAGGACCTTATCTAAGAATAGCTCCATCTGCCAACTGCATGCCTTCCAATTACAAACTAGAGGCAGGGAAAATGACGCTGGTTGGTTTCACATACAGAATGTGTTGCATTACATTAACCTTTAGACAGGACTTCATTTATCTGGCCATTAACTGGACCTGTCTAAGCCCCCACACTAACAGGATGACTTGGTGATACTTTGGGTCTCTGCATATCTGTCATCTCAAGCTCTGTGTCTAATAGTCTTTGAAATATCTTAGTATCCCTCTTTCTCCAGAGTACAATCACCTCAGTAAACAGCTGTAGGTCCATTTGGAGAAAGTGTAAGGGGATGATCACAATATATACTAGTCACAATATTGCAATGTCCTTATTCTCAAGGATCCAACAACTTAAAGCAATGTGTTTAGGGATGTAAAATTTGTTTCATAACTAGGTAAAGAGGAAGGAGTCATGACTTTCTACGGTGTCTACAACTTTAGTCTCTACCTTTTCCATTTACCTTATTGTGGTTGTAAATGTTAAGTAGTGGCTTTGTTAGCTTCATGTCTATTTTGCTCCTGGATTTTAAGCTCCCTTTTCCATCTCCTGAACTCCTTATGGGTAAAGTCTATTTAAATATAATGATGGCCATTAAGATAGTTATGCCTTCTGGCTTCTAGTAGAAGTTACATCAAACTGTGCTATTTGGCCTATTCAGGGATGCAGCATACCATATGTATTAAAGTGACCAACTCTGTACCTCTCTTAATATCAGTCCTAGCCTAAAGAAGAAGCCACCACTGAACTTCTTAGTGACACTAGGGTCCCTTTCACCAATGTATTCCTAATCTGCCTTGGTAAATGATGTGTCATCTCTGTGCTCCCTTATAAGGTAATCATGTGGTGGGACTGTTCTTTCATAGTATATCAATTACCCAATTTTCACTATCATCTTCCAGAAAAACTCAAATTCATTCCAAGGATATTTTTTATGGGGACATGCTAGCTAATTCTTACAGAATGATGTGTGGTCTCATTCCTCACTTATTATACTTAGCATTTTCTCAACAGTATTATTGTGAGACTTATTCCTTGTGCATGACTCATCAACAAGGAGAGGATAGGGGACAAACCTTCAGGTGGTTATCTGTTAATTTGCTGGCAAGAGGCCTCTACATCAGTTTCCATGAAGAAGAAAGTGTTAGTTAATACTAGGGTATTAGGATAACCTCTGTAAGTTCTGAAGGTTTGGGAAACTCTTCTGAGCTAACACACCCAGGTCCACTCATTCAGAAGTTTGCATTCCATATTTCATGTTCTTGGACTTTTCCCTAGTAAGATCCTAACTTTAGCGACAGATCTATCTTTACTGAGCTTTTTAATATAACTGGAGCTCTGTTACTTTATGAAGTCATTGGAATGCTGTTTAACTATTCTTCTCTTCCACTAGAGGAGGCAAAATCCTCTTAGTAAACTATAAAAGAGACACTCTGATTCTCACATTTATCAATTAACTGCTTATAACCTGGTTTCAGTCCTTTATTATCCCTTTGCAGGGTATCAATACAACTTAGCAGTAACCATCTGAATAATCTTTCTTTGTAGTATCCCATTTAATTCAAATATATGTATCATTACATGTGCAATGGTAGTCTTCTTTTTTTTTGAGACATTTTTCCAGGTAACCATGACTAAAATCTTTAGCAATTAGGCCACTACCTTATGTGAGGGACTAACCATACCCATTGTACCATTTTCACTCACTTGGTGATGAGAATGCTAGCCTCAGATCCCTAGATCTTACTACCATATTTCTTGGAGGTAACAGTTGCTTTAATTCAGTTCCACTGGGGAGCAGACAAGATGGGATTAGACATGCTAGAGATTTATTGGGGGATTGGAATCTTGTAAGGTATAAAAAGTGAGGGGATCCCAGAGGCAAGGAGACTGTGATTCAGGTATGACCCAAGTTAATGGGAAAGGGAAGGAGGATATATAGAAACCCACAGCAGTGAAGTGCTGAGTATGTTTTGATCAGGCATATGGAGATTCTAAAGCAAAATTCATATTTGAAAGGAATCCTAGGTCTCACAGAAATAGTTCTGCAACAAATAGTACCCCTCTTACTCTCAGTCATTAGACTAGAGCAGCCTTCACAAAATGTGGCCTCCAAGAAACATACTGATGGATTCAGAGATGAAGCCATATGTTATTTACACTCCCTATTGCAGGAGATAGGAATAGCTCATCTTCATGGTCACTATATGTTCTTTGTATATGTCTAGATTTGAGCTGATTAAATAGGGAAAAAATAGAAATTATTTTTGTACTAGCTTCTTTTGGGTCCCTTATTTTTCCAAAAAAATAAATTTAAAAGCTTGCTTTAAAAATTTTTACTTAATTTACTCACTAAAACCCACCTCAAAACTTGCAGAGAGAACCCTGCACGGTAATTGATTGATGAACATAAGCAGACTGAGAGGCTCCACAATGGCCCAAGAAGGAACGCTGGTTTTCCTTAGCTTTGTTTGACTGCTTGCTAGTGTGTGTGTGTTTTGTTGTTGTTTCTGTTGTTTTGTTTGTTTGGTTTCTAGTTTTTCTTTCCTCTTCCCCACCTTTTTTTAAAATTAGGGGCTACTAACTTGTATCTTTTTTGTTGTGATGATTCTTCCTTGATTTCCCATTTTCTGTGTATACTGATTTTGTCTACCAGCATATCTCTTTTCCTTCCTTCATCTTTTTATCTTGCGCTATCTGTTGTGGATCTTACGTTCCACCTTTTTTAAAATTAGTGCTCAAGTTTACTGGTTTCGAATTCCATCTTGTGCAATCTGTTTTATTTTTATTTTTCTTAATTAACTTTATTCTTAGAGTCCTTTCTTTTCTTCTCCTCATTATTCTGGATTTTTAAATCATTATATATATTTTTCTCTATCCGCTTACCCATTTCATTGTAGATAGTCCCTTTTGTGTTTCCTATTACTCTACACTGCCTACACGAGTTAAATATTAATTTTACTAAGTTTTATATGACACCTCTTCTAACTTTTATTAATATTACTACTATCCTTTTTCTCTTCTAACCTCTTTCAATTTCTCTGGCCCTAATCTTTTTCCTTCAAGGGAACATGGAAAACAGCAAGGAAATAGAACAAGAAGAACAAAGCATCAAAGAGAAAACTTAACACACACACACAAAATGAGCAGCTAAACAAAACTCTAAAGCAAAGAGAGAAGCTAATCAATTGAAGAAACAAATCAAGATAAATGATGACCAGAGGGCAACAAAAAATTACACACCATACTAGGTAAAAGGAAAACACAGACCACTCCACTGAACAAACTAAAATCCAGGAAGAGATGCATAACATTGAAGAATTAATCAAAGCTATCTGAACAAATATCATGGAACAACTTAATGAAGTGAAGAAAAAGATTATGGATATTAAGAAGACACTGGGAGATTATACTGAAGAAATTGTAAACATATATTAAAAGATGGTCATGAATGGCACAATCCAAGAAATCAAAAAACACTGGAATCACAGAACAGCAGATTTGAACAGGCAGAAGAAAGAATTAGTGATGTAGAAGACAATACATCTGAAATCAAACAGATAGTAGAACAGATAGATAAAAGAAATAGGAAAAATACAGCAGGGACTTAGGAATTTGAATGACAACACAAAAAACAGAAACATGCACTTTATAGGCATCCCAGAAGGAGAAGAGATGTGAAAGGGGACAGAACAAGTGTTGGAGGATATAATATCTGAAAAATTCCCATACCTATTGAGGGAGATGGATGGACATGTCCAGGAAGCACAGCACACCCCAAACAGTATAAATCATATAAGGCCTATTCCAAAACATATACTTGTCAAAATATCCAATGCTCAACACAAAGAGAAATACTAAAAGCAGCAAGAGAAAAGAGAACCATCATATACAAGGGAAGCTCAATAATATTAACGGCTGATTTCTCATCTGAAACCAAGGAAGCAAGAAGACAGTGGTATGACATAGTAAAGGTACTCAAATAAAAAACTTACACTATGAACTCTATTCAACAAAGATGGCATTACAAAATGAGGGAGAGTTCAAAATATTCACAGATAAACAGAAATTAAGAAAATATGCCATTAAGAAACCTGCCATTCAAGAAATACTAAAGGAAGTTCTACAGGTTGAAAGGAAAGAACAGGAGAGAGGGAGTTGGAGGAGAGTGTAAGAACAACTAAAAAGACAAAAAGAGAAATGAAAACAACATATGATATACATAAACCCAAAGAAAATATGGCTGATGTAAGAAATTCCTTGAGAGCAATAACACTGAATGTTAAGGGATTAAACTCATTAATAGAGAGACACACAGATTGGAAGAATGGAAAAGGAAATATGACACATCTACATGTTGTCTATAAGAAAACCACCTTAGACCCAGGGAATCAAGGAGGCTGAATGTGAATGGCTGGAAAACAATTTTACAAGCAAACAACAAACAAAAAAAGGTGGGAGTAGGTATACTAATATCAGACAAAATAGACTTTAAGTGCAAAACTATTGTAAGAGACAAAGATGTACACTATATATTAATAAAAGGGACAATCTTTCAAGAAGAAAGAACAATCATAAACATTTATGCACCTAATCAGGGCACTTCAAAATATATGAGGCAAACACTGGAAAGACTAAGTGGAAACACAAATGCCTGTAAAATTATAATGGGGGACTTTAATACACCATTATGACCATTAGACAGAATATCTAGACAGAGAATGAATAAAGAACAAAGACTCTGAAAAATACATTAGAGGATATGGACCTAATAGATATATACCGAATGCTACACCCAAGTATAGCAGGATATCCATTCTACTCCAGTGCACATGGATCATACTCCAAGATGGACCCCATGCTAGGCCACAAAACAATTCTCAATGAATTCAGAAAGTTTTAAGACAATGGAATGAAATTGGAAGTCAATAAGAGCCAGAGCATCAGATTAGGCACAAATATATGGAAGTTAAAAAACACATTCTTAGACAAACAGTGGATCAATTAGGAAATCTCAAAAGAAATGAGTAACTAACTTGAATTGAATGAAAATGACAACACAACATATCAAAACCTATGGAATGCAGCCAAAGCAATACTGAGAGGAAAATTCATAGCCATAAATGCATATATCGAAAAGAAGAAAGAGCTAAAATTGAAGACCTAACTGCACACCTGGAGGAATTGGAAAAACAACAACAAACTAACTCCAAAGGAAGTACAAATAAAGAAATAACAAAGATTAGAGCAGAGCTAAATTGAATAGAAAATAAGAAAGCACTAGGGGAAAAAAACCCAAAAACCTGGGTTTTTGAGAGGATCAATAAAATTAACAAACCCTTAGTCAGAATAACAAAGAAAAAAAGAGAGCATATCCAAATATACAAAATAAGAAATGAGGGACGTGATATCACCATTGAACCCACAGAAATAAAGAGTATCATAAGAGGATACTTTGAAAGATTATTTGTCAACAAGAATGATAATCTAGACAAAATGGACAAATTCTTAGAAACTCACAGGCAGCTTACATTGACAAAAGAAGAAATTGATGAACTCAACAGTCCAATTACAAGTATAGAGATAGACTCAGTCATCAACAACCTCCAAACTAAGAAAAGCCCAGGACCAGACGACTTCACGAGTGAAATCTACCAAACATTCTGGAAAAAGCTAAAACCAATCCTGCTTAAGCTCTTCCAAAAACAGAAGTAGAAGGAACATTGCCTAACTCATTCTATGATGCCAACATTACCTAATACTAAAACCAAACAAAGATGCCACAAGAAAGGAAAATTAAAGACTACTCTCTCTAAAGAACCTAGATGCTAAAATCCTCAACAAAATACTTGCTAATCACATTAAACAAAATATCAAACCAATTATACACCATGACCAAGACTGTTTTCATCCTAGGTGTGAAAGGATGGTTCAACATAAGAAAATCAATCAATGTAATACACCACATAAACAAATTGAAAAAAAAAATCACATGATCATCTCTATAGATGCAGAAAAATCATTTGACAAAATACAGCACTTTTATCTGATTAAAACACTGCAATAGATTGGAATAGAAGGAAACTTTCCGAACATGGTAAAGGGTATATATGAAAAACACACAGCTAACATCATCTTCAATGGTGAAATCATAAAAGATTTCCCTCTAAGACTGGGATCAAGACAAGGCTGCCTACTATCACCACTCCTATTTAACACTGTCTTATAAGAACTTGCTTGAGCACTGAGGCAAAAAATAAATAAAAATATATAAAATGCATCCAAATTGGAAAGGAAGAAGTAAAAATTTCACTATTTGCAGATGACATGATTGGAGAAGGTTGTGAGCCATCACCCATGTGGATGTAATCTATGGTAAAGTTATAGAGTGTAGTTGCATATTGAAGGGATAATACAGGAGGGTAGTGGTATTATTTGGTTGAGTCATGCAGGATTGACAGGTGGGTGCATTGGGAAGGGTTGTTTGGAAGACCTGGGATGCTGGGGGCAGAGTTGGGAGAGGAAACAGGTGAATACTGAGGATTTGTGGGTATGAGGTTGAAATTACAGAGGTGGAAATGCTTTTTTGGCAATATGACAAGGAAGGTTCACTGATTGGGTTACTGGTTGGGGGGACATTCAAGATAGGGTGCCCCTTGTGTAGGCTTTTAGGGAGTGTATGAGTGTTCGTTATGTCATAATGTGTTGTTTCAGTGGGTGGAGAACCACATGATGTGTGGGAAGTGGTTGGAATCCCATCTTTGGGGGGACTGATTTGTTCAGAAATAGACAGGCAGGTGTCTCTCAAGATCAAGGGTGGTTCCTAATAGGGGGGATGACCCAGTGTGTTAAGACCCCTGCTACAAGTAACTATGAATCTTGTCATCCAATGAGTCAAGCCATGGGGTCATCATAGGCTCCAGAGGGGATGGAGTGGTAGGAATAGAATAGACTATACAGGGGCTATTTAGTGGTCAGTGGAAATGTTCTTCATTACCATGCAGTGATGGACATAGGACATTATAAATATCAAAATTTATAAAACCAAAAAGTCTAAAGTGTAAACCATAGTGTCATCCATTGACAATGTTTAGTAGCTATGTTTCACTATTTGTATATCAGTCATAACAATGCTACCATCCACATATAAAAAGGTATTAATAAAGAGAGGAAGAAAGGAAGAGGATGTTGGGTATATGAGAGTCTCCTGTATTCTGTGTGAGACTTTTATGTGACCTAAAATTTCTTTGAAAACAAAATGAAAAATAGTAAGACACTGGAGAATGATAGGGGGAAGGTGCCACCGTGCAGACTGGACACCAGATATTGCAGTGATGAAAGGCAAATTGTCAAAAGAATTTTTTTTATATTTCCCATTTTTTTAATATCTCAATCTTTTAATTTTATTTTATGTTTAGTTTTTCTTTAATTTTTATGAATTTTATATCTTACATTTAAGCTTACCATTATTATTTCATTTTCCAACTAATTGTATTCAGCCATTGTAATGGCTTCATCTTTGAAGAAGCTTTGAATCA
>JAQZBX010022698.1:0-31583 GCA_029593785.1 Cabassous unicinctus | reverse complement strand
ATTTGTGAAAACCAGGTACCTCGTTTGTGGAGGGCAGGCTGCAGGGTGTTTGATTAATTAACTCTGGCAGCCTGAGACAATCCCTAGGGGCCTAAGAGGGAAGCTTGTTTTTCCTGGGCTTTTTGTTTTGTTTTGTTTTGTTTTGTGTTTTGTTTGTTGTCTTTTCCTTTTCTTTGCTTCCATGTTTTCTTTGATTTATTCTTTCTACTTACTATATTTCTTTTCTTTCCTTCTATTTTTCCATCTTCTGTTTTCTGTTGGTTTTCTTTCATTCTACCTCTTCCTGTTTGGTCTTCATTTTTTCTTTTTCTGTCTTCTTGTTTTCTTTCTTCTCTTCTCATCTTTCCAGCCTTTTAACTTATTCTAATTTTATTTTATTTTTTCTTGTTTCATTTTTTATTCCACCTTTTTTATTCTTATTCCTTTGTATTTTTTATGATTTTTTACTTGCATTACTTATTTATTTTTCTGGCTCTTGTACAATTCCTCTTCTACATTTTTAAATTATTATTACTATTATTCTTTTTTCTTCTTCTCTCTCTTTCTTTTTCTTTGGTCCTAATATTTTTTTCAAGGGAACACAGACAACTACATGGATATAGAAAAAGAGGAACCAAGTGTCAGAAAGGAATCTTATCTGTCCCCCCCCCAAAAAAAAACACAAAATAAAATCTTAGAGTAGAAAGAGAAGTTAGCCAACTGAATAAACCCATCAAGATAAACAGATGCCTTGACACCAAAAAAAATTCCAAGGCATACTGAGAAATAGGAAAATATGGCCCAGTCTAATGAACAAACTAAAAAAACTGGAGGAGATGCACAACATGAAAAAGCTAATCAAGGATGTCCAAACAAATATCATGAATCAACCTAATGAAGTGAAGGAAGAGATCATGGATATTAAGAAGACACTGGGGGAACATACTGAAGAAATCATAAACATACATAAAAATATAATGGATCTGATGGTGATGAATGGCACAATGCAAGAAATAAAAAATACACTGGAAACACATAACAACATATTTGAACTGGCAGAGTTAAAAATCAGTGATATCAAAGACAGTATATCTGAAATCAGACAAATAGTAGAACAAATAGATTAAAAGATAGAAAAAATCCAGCAAGGACTCAGGGATTTGAACGACAATGCAAAATGCACAAACATATGTATTATAGGCATCCCAGAGAGAGAAGAGAAGGGAAAAGGGGGCAGAAGGAGTGTTGGAGGAAATAATGGCTAAAAATTTCCCAACTCTTTTGAGAGACATGGACGTACATGTCCTGGAAGCTCAGCACACCCCAAAGAGTATAAATCCTAACAGGATTACCCCAACAGATATACGTAATAAATTGTCCAATGCTCAAGACAAAGAGAGAATACAGAAAGCAGCAAGAGAAAAGAGATCCATCACATACAAGTGATGCTCACTAAGATTAAGCACTGATTTCTCATCTGAAACCTCGGAGGCAAGAAGGCAGTGGTAGGACATAGTTAAGGTGCTAAAAGAAAAAATTTTCAGCCAAGAATTCTATATACAGCCAATCTGGCATTCAAAAATGAGGGAGAGTTCAAAATATTCACAGATAAACAGAAATTAAGAAAGTTTGTCAACAAGAAACCTGCCCTCAAGAAATACTAAAGGGAGTTCTGCAGTTGAAAGGAAAAAACATGTAAGAGAGGGTTAAAGGAGAGTGTAGAAAGGAAGATAATTAGTAAGAATAATTAAAAAGATAAAAAGAAATAAAAACAACAAATGATATATATAAACCTAAAGAAAATATGACTAAAGTAGGTAATGCTGTGACAATAATAACACTGAATGTTAATGGATTAATCTCTCCAATTAAGAGACACAGATTGATAGAATGGATAAGGAAATATGGCCCATCTATATGCTGTCTACAAGAAACTCACCTTAGACCCAGGGACGCAAGGAGGTTGCAAGTGAATGGTTGGAAAATGATTTTACATGCAAACAATAACCAAAAACATGCAGGAGTAGCTATACTAATATCAGACAAAATAAACATTATATGAAAAAGTATTGTAATAGACAAAGAAGGGCACAGTATATTAATAAAAGGGGTAATCTATCAAGAAGAAAGAACAATCATAAACATTTATGAACCTAACCACGGCTCCTCAAAAGACATGAGGCAAACATTGGAAAAACTAAGTGGAGAAATAGATGCCTCTACAATTATAGTGGGGGACTTTAAGACATCATTATCACCATTAGACAGAAAATCTTGACAGAGGATTAATAAATAAAGAGAGGCCTTGAATAATACATTAGAGAATCTAGACCTAATAGACATACACAGACCATTACACCCAAATACAGCAGGATATACATTCTTCTTGAGCACACATGGATCATTCTCCAGGATAGATCACATGCTAGACACAGAAAAACTCTCAATGAATTCAGAAAGATTGAAATTATACAAAGTAATTTCTCTGACCACAATGGAATGAAGCTGGAAATCAGTTAGGGGCAAAGAATCAGATTAGGCACAAAGATACAGAAATTAAAGAACATACTCTTAGATAATCAGTGGATCAAAGAGGAAATTGCAAAAGAAATCAATAACTACCTTGAAACGAATGAAAATAACAACACAATGTATCAAAACCCATGGGATACAGCAAAAGCAATACTGAGTAACTTAACACCTGGAGGAAGTAGAAAAAGAACAACAAACTAACCCCAAAGGAAGGAGAAAGAAGGAAATAACAAAGATTAGAGCAGAGCTAAATAAAATTGAAAATAAGGAAACACTAGAAAAAATAAACAAAAACAAAAGCTGGTTCTTTTAGAAGATTAATAAAATTGACAACCCTTTTATAGACTAACAAAGAAAAAAAGAGAGAAGATGAAAATACATAAATAAGAGATGAGGAAGGGAATATCACCACCGATCCCACAGAAATAAAGAGTATCATAAGAGAATACTTTGAAAAATTGTATGGTTACAAGATGGATAACTTAGATGAAATAGACAATTTTTTTAGAAACACACCAGCAGCCTACATTGATGAAAGAAGAAATTGATGAACCCAACAGACCAATCACAAGTAACGAGATTTGATTAGTCATCAAAACCTGCCAACTAAGAAGAGCCCAGAACCGGATAGCTTCACAGGTGAATTCTACCAAACGTTCTGGAAAGAACTAACACCAATCCTGCTTAAACTCTTCCAAAAAATAGAAGTGAAGGGAAGATTACCATACTCACTCTATGATGCCAACATCACCCTAATACTAAAGCCACATAAAGACACCACAAGAAAGGAAAACTATAGACCAATCTCTCTAATGAAACTGGATGCTAAAGTACTCAACAAAATACTTGCTAATCATATTCAACAGCTCATCAAACAAATTATACACCATGACCAAGTGGGTTTCATCCCTGGTATGCAAGGATGGTTCAGCAAGAAAATCAATCAATGTAATACACTACATTAACAGATTGAAAGAACATAATCATATGATCATATCTATTGTTACAGAAAAAGAATTTGACAAAATATAGCACCCTTTCTTGAAAAAAAAAAAAAAAAAAAAAAAAAAAAAAAACTTCAAAAGACAGGAATACAAGGAAACTTTCTCAACATGTTGAGGGGTATACATGAAAAACTCACAGCTAACATCATACTCAATGGTGAAATGCTAAAGGCTTTCGCTCTAAAATCAGAAACAAGAAAAGGATGACCACTGTCACTGCTCCTATTTAACTTTGTGTCAGAAGTACTTGCTCGAGTACTTAAGCAAGAAAAAGATATAAAAGGCATCCAAATTGGAAAGGAAGAATAAATATTTCACTATTTTCAGATGACATGATCCTATACATAGAAAGCCCTGATAAATCTACAACAAAGTTTCTAGAGCTGATAAATGAGTGCAATATAGTGGCAGGATATAAGATCAACATGCAAAAATCAGTAGCATTTCTGTTCACCAATAATAAGCAATCTCAGGAAGAAATCAAGAAAAAAAATTCCATTTACAATAGCAACTAAAGGAATTGAATAACTAGGAATAAACTTAACTAAAGATGTAAATGACTTGTACGCAGAAAACTACACAAAATTGTTAAAGGAAATCAAAAAAGACCTAAATAAATGAAAGAATATTCCCTGTTCATGGATAGGAAAACTAAACATCATTAAGATGTCTATCCTACCCCAAACGATTTACAGATCCCAATAAAAATTATAACAGCATTTTTCACTGAATTGGAAAAGCTAACTATGAAATTTATTTGGAAGGGCAAGGAGCCCCAAATAGCCAAAGACATATTGTAAAAGAAAAATGAATTCAGAGGAATCATACTACCTGACTTTAAAGCATACTACAAAGCTACAGTGGTCAAAACGGCATGGTATTGTCACAAGGATAGACATACTGACCAATAGAACAGAACTGAGAGTACTGATATAGAGCCTCACATATACAGTCAACTGATATTCTACAAGGCCACCCAGCCCACTCAACTGTGAGTGAATGGCCTTCTCAACAACTGGTGCTTGGAGAACTGGATATCCAATTCCAAAAGAATGAGAGAGGATCACTGTCTCACACCCTATACAAATATTAACTCAAGATGAATTAAAGATCTAAATATAAGAGCCAAGACCATAATGCTCCTTGTAGATAATGTAAGGAAGCATCTAAGAGATCTTGTAGTAGGAAATGGTTTCATAAACTTTACACGCAAAGCACTGCGTGTAAAGAAAGAAATGAAAGAAAAAATAGATAAATAGGACCTCCTCAAAATTAAAAACTTTTTTGATTCAAAAGAGTTTTTCAAGAAAGTGAAAATGCAGCCTACACAATAGGAGAAAATATTTGGTAACCATTTATCCAAACAGAGCTTAATATCTAGCATACATAAAGAAATCCTATGTCTCAAAAATAAAAAGGCAAACCATCCACTTTTAAAAAATGGGCAAGAGATTTGAATAGACACTTTCCAAAAAAGAAATACAAATTGCTAAAAAGCACATGAAGAGATGTTCAACATTACTAGCTATTAGGGAAATGCAAATAGAAACTCCAGTGAGATATCATCTTACACCTATTAGCCTGGTGGCTATTAAAAAAACAGAGGACTACAAGTGTTGGAGAGGATGTGGAGGAAAGGGAACACTTATCCACTGCTGACAGGAATGTAGAATGGTGCAGCCATTGTGGAGGACAGTTCGGCAGTTCCTCAGGAAGCTAACTATAGAGCTGCCATATGATCCAGCAATCCCACTGCTGGGTATATACCCAGAAGAATTGAAAGCAGGGACATGAACAGATATGTACATGTACATGCACACCAATGTTCATAGTGGCATTATTCACTGTTGCCAAAAGTTGGAAGCAACCGAAATGTCCATCAACAGATGAATGGATAAGCAAACTTTGGTATATACATACAATGGAACATTACTCAGCTGTAAGAATGAATGTAGTGTTAATACACGAGATAACAGATAAATCTGGAAGACCTTAGGTTGAGTGAAATAAGCCAGTCACTGAAGGACAAATATTACATGACCTCACTGATATGACTTAAGCAAATTGAGCAGACTCACAGACCTAGTCTGGAAGATAGGTTAATAGGAGACAGAAAAGGAGTAGAGCAGGTTGAGCCAAAGCCCATATGATCAAAATCTATGATAAGGTAGAAGGGTGTGGCTGGGCAATAGATAGGTTTTAGAGGATGGGGATTTGATGTTTAATTTGTACAGAATTTCCATTTAGGTTGATTTTAAAGGTTTGGAGATGGATGGTGGTGATGGCAGCATAATATTTTGAGTATCATTAGCACCAAATTATATCGGTGAATGTGGTTAAAAGGAGAAACTTCAGGTCCTAAATGTTACTAGAGTACAAATTAAAAGATAATACATAGGACTGTGTAACACAGAGAACTCTATTATGGACAGTAGACTATTTATCTTTTTATCTGCCAAAAGAGCTGCTAATAGTTTTTCACTATGTTTAGTTTCCACCTAGCATTTTCAGAACATTTAGCAGCAACTACTTGCACTTACAGATAAGGTCTTCTGCAAGCCCACAGGTGTATAAAACCTCCAGAACATGCGAATCCATTGGAACCTGTCTGCAGTATTGGTGTGTCTCATTAAAACATTGGCCAGAAGACAAAAAAGCTGTTTAACTTTTCAGCTGCCCATAAACACAACTTTATTAACATGAGTGGACATTTATTGGTTTATGAAACAAGGTTCTAACCAGTTTTTAAATCTATTAATCTTCTCTCATGGTTGTGCCCAGGAATTCCAGAAAAGCAACCACTTAGCTCCTAGCTCACATCATCTCCCTCGAGCTAGTTTTTTATGCATTACTTTATGGACACAACAGCCCACCAGCAGAATTAATTACCTTGAGTTGATTATTTAAATGTTATCCTTGCTAAAATCAGATTAAGGGTATTATTTTATTTTTAAACTCAGAAAAATTAGTAAATTTTTCTTTATTGCTCTTTTTAAATTTTAGAATTGTCTCCTTTTTAAAAACTCTGTACTGTCTGCATCATGCTGTTTCACAAAATTCTGACAATAGCACCTTTTCCTAAAATGAAAATCTTTCTGACTCAGTGTTTCCCTATCTCAGGATCAGTTTTCATTAGCATATAGCATGTGCCATAAATGATGATGTGGCAGCTAACTGGCTTGCCTGTGGCACCTGGAATGCTTGTCTGGGTCAAAAAGAGCAACAATTGGGACATTATCTTCCCTAAGAAAAGGGCTTTGTCCTAGGTGTGTGACCCATATATCAGACTAGTCTATTTATTAGTTTCAAGATTCCTAAAGTAAGATCTGACTTCTGTCATAATGATTAGTCTCTGAAAAATGTTAACTTACACCAAATCTAAAGGGAAAGCTACTTACAAAATAATGAAACATACATTTTGTTTCTGTGCAGAAGAGTATGTTTTCTTTTCTCAGACCTTCCAGCCAAAGAGTAGTTTTCTTATTAAATAAGCATAGTCAGGGGTTGATATTTGGGTAGTCTGGTACATTCTCCAGGCATCATGGTATTACTCAGCTCCAACATTTACATTGATAGCTCACTCATAGACTATCACTTTGGTATCAATTTAATCTATTTTATGAATTTGAGTCTCAGCAAGCATATGTACCCCACCACCTACAAAATGCTCTCTTATGCCAGGTCCTTCCAAAAACAAGCACCAATTTTACCTGTTAAGCCTTTTGAAAAGACCTTGATGTTCCCGATATATTCTTACTCCCACTCATTTCTTAATCCCCTGAAATCTATCTTCTACTTTAACCACTCTACTAGATTTAACCTCTCAAAATTATATCACTGATCTCCTAAAGGCCCTTTCCTGGACCTCGCTTCTAAGCCCTGCTGAAGACTCAGCTCAGGCAACCATTTTATTTTTGAAACATTCCACAGCAAATACATACCCTTTATAAAAACAGATTTCTGATATTTTGCATCAGCACCCCTTTGGCTGACTAATACACATGGCATATCAAACTTCCCATGCCCATGCACCATTTCCGAGCTTATTTCTTGCCACCCTCCTCCACACCGTAGTACTATAAAATGATTCCATACAATTCTACCCCTTTCCCCATCCACACTCTGCCAGTGCTCTTTCCTCCATTTGTAACTACCTCTACTCTACCCAATGAATATCTCTGTATCTCCTTGTCAACTTTTAGGACCGTGAAAATCTTCAACAAATACCAAGATTTTACCTTACTTGCAAGCTAACAGGCTGACATGCCACTGATCGTGGATGCTGAAAGAAAACATTAGTCTCCTGAATCAAAGATGACAGACTTAAAGGACTTTATTACTCATAGCAATAGCAGTAGCCAGAGAATCAACATTTTTTCACACCAGTTCCAAAGCACCATTTCCCACAGGCCCACAAGAAGAGGGCCAGGTAATATTAGCATACACAGTGGGTTTGTGCTACAAGAGAGGAACCCTGAGTTTAGGGACCTTGTATCTTTTATATGGACAGTGAGCATGTCAACCCTTTGCTCCAGAATGAGACTCTATCTTTAAAGCTGTAAGCAAACCTTCCCTTTGCTCTAATAGCAACACTATATCTATCTTCCAATGTCTGCTATGTAAATATATTTGAAAAGATAGTCTGTAAAAAGAGCAACTAGTGCCTTTGCTCACAATATGTACAGAAACATGAGAGGCTCGTAGAGAATGGTCTTCCAACACCCTCTTTATGGGCATTCTTCCAGGCTCAGAAAAATAACACACATACTTCACAGAGTCTCATATGTACTCACCACCCCTCAAACACTAGCCATTTAACACTCACAAGTAATGTATTTCTAATTCAATGTTTATGACATTTTCTCAATACTGTTCTTTTATAACCCAAGATGTGGTGTATACATATAGGAGAATACTATTTGGCAACCAAAAGGAATGAAGTACTGACACATGCTACAACATGTATGAACCTTGAAAACATTAAGCTAAATGAAAGGAGGCAGTCAAAAAAGACCATATATTTTTATGATATCATTTATAATAAATGTCTAGAATTGAAAATTCAAGAGAGAGAGAAAGTAGACTGGTGGTTTGCCCAGGACTGACAGGTGGAAGAGGGTGGATGGGGAGCAATGGGTATGAGGTTCTTTTAGGACTGTGAAAATCTTCAAAAAATTAGATTATGGTGATGGATGCATAACTCTGCAAATATACTGAAACTGTTGAATTGAACACCTTAAGTGAATAAACTCTATGATGTGTAAATTATATCTCAACAAAGCTATTAAAAATAGGAAGAAGAAGAAAAGAAGTGGAAAGGAGATAAACTGGAGTGACTAGAGAGAAAAAAGGAATAAAGGAATAGCAAAAGGGAAGAAAAAAGGGACTACAATATAGCAATTGCCCATATTAGAGTTAAGAGAATAAATATTTCATTTGACTAGATACAAAATGTTACATATGGTGCTGTCAACTCTTATCTCTTCTTATTTATATTTATCTACACTAAAGGGATCCTTAGCTAATATTATTATATTTCTAATACAATGAAAGTAAAAGGTGATTGCTTAAATTCTTCCTCCAGTAACATTGAGGGCCATGATGCTAAGGACCTTTTAGGGTACAGCATATGAGAAGCTGAGTCAGGTACAGAGGTAGCATTGTCACTTGCCAAGTGCTTAAGTATCTGCCTCTATTTGGAAATCCTAGAAGCAGCTTTTTTGGGAAGATATCAAAAAATTTTTTTTTTAATTCTTGATGTGACTAGGTAGAAATTTTGTGTGATAAAAACCAAGAAAATGCATTTAAATTTGGCTATGTGACCTAAAGAAATTCTTGTTCTTTTTAGTTGGAAGCTGCAGCATCTTTTGCCAGGGTATCTGAAGACTTAGAAATGCACAATGGATTAGCAATAAAAGACAACATTCCTGTATGGACAAAAATAAGATGGAACATATCCCAGCTACAAAACATCATTAATCAACATATAAATCAACTTTCTGCAAAATGTCTTGTTCATTCAGTTGTTTGTTTAGCAAATATATTATTGTTTTCTAAATTGAGCATCATAAAAGGTGTAGAGATATCAAGATGATTCAGACTTAATTTATGCACTAAAAGTGCCCACTCTATGGGATAACAAAGACAATTTAACACATGAACGTAATAGACCCAGATGTTATGATAGAAATGTGGGCATCCGAAAGGGGCTGCCAAGGAAAGTCTCCAGAAAGGGAAGGTTGCTTTAGCTGAGATTCGAAAGGGGAGTTCCCCAGTCCAGCAAGACTAATTAAGAAGTGACAAGAATTCTAAACACAAAACAGATGAAAGTAAAGCATGACACAACCTGATACATCAGGAAACACAAATAGTTCAGTATGACTGGAGCCTATCATTGGAGAGATGGGTATGGGGAGTAGAAATAAGTTTGGACAGACCAGACTATCTCTGCCATGCTAAGGAATTTGGACTTTATTGCATAAGAAATGGCAAAACTGAGGATTTTATGTCTAGGGAAAGAAAAGATCTGTTTTATATCTAGAAAGATTAAGTTACCATGACAAGACTTAGAGCAATGCTAAGGACCAGGAGAGTTAAGAGTAAGAGGAAGCTCACTGCAATCCAGGAGAGAAAATGCTTTCCTCACTCAGTGGTGAGGGTATAGAGGAAAGGACTTTTGTGAGAGAGGTTAAGGAGGTAGGATTTAGGGATTTGGGTGCCCACCACCCCGCCCCCTTCCTAGGAATGTTGTTATCATTCAATAAGCTCAGTCTCATTTTCGTTCTTGATTATCCACAAGTGCACTTTTCAAAATTGGTTTATAGGGAAGCAGATGTGGCTCAAGTGATTGGGCTCCTGTCAATCATACGGGAGGTCCCGGGTTAATTTCCCAGGGCCTCCTGGTGAAAGCTAACTGGCCTGTGCAGCAAGCTGGCCCAATTGGAGAGCTGGCCCATGCAGAGAGCTGGTGCAACAAAAAAAAGAGACAATGAAAGACACAACAAGCCAGGGAGCTGAGGTGGCTCAAGCGATTGAGTGCCTCTCTCCCACATTAGAGGTCCCAGGATTGGTTCCTGGTGGCTTCTAAAGAGAAGCTGAGAAGAAAAGAAAAGCAGACACAGAGAGCACACAGCAAATGGACACAGAGAGTAAGACAGCGAGTGCAAAAACAAGGGGGGGCGGAATAAATAAATAAAAATAAATCTTAAAAAAAAAAGGTTTATCCATAGCAAATCTTTAATCAAGACTGTTTTCCTTCCTCATGCTCTACATGCCATTGGGCTATCTTCCTCCATTATCATATAGTGTTTAAACACATTCAAATAGGTTTTAATATTAGTCTAACAAAGATCTAATTAGGGGGAGTTGAGTGCTGGCTCATACAAGGTCCCAGGTCCCAGGTTCAATCCCTAGCCCAGGTACCTTAAAAAAAAAAAACATCTAATTAGGAACATAAACCTGATGCCCAAAGTATTGCAATGTCTCCATTAATTTAGATTATCAAGAGTATCCGCTCAGTTGAAAATCTAACTGAATTCATGTATAGAGCAAATTTAAGATACAATCATGGATGTAAGTTATTGTTCTTGGAAATATTCTATTCAACATCTGTACTAAGTTTATGATGATAGCATTTGGATATATTATTGCAGATTTCAAACTAATTTTTATTTAAACAAAAATATAAAAATTAGTATTTCCTTTCAAAAAACCATTAATAATTCTAAATCTGAATATAATCTGCTTCCAACAGCTACTTTTAAATCCAAATTGTTCCTGAAAAGAGTGGTTGAACGGTAGGAATGACTGAAGTACTGACTCTGTATATATAAAGGTAATGTTGGGAGGAAAATCCAAGATGGCAGACTAAGGAACGGTAGGCTGCACTCCTCCTCCAGAAACTGCAGGAAGCCCTGTATCTCAACAGAGTTGCAGCCAACATCGTCTCCAGTTCATGGGACTCACTCAGGACAACTAACAAAAGGATGATGAGGGACAATGCCCAGCCCCAAAAACAGAGAGGGTCTGCAACTGCAAGCAAGACAGTTCCATTCATCTGCCCCATGGAATCTAAGCCACCTCTCAGTCGGAAGCAGAATGGGTATCACCATCCCCAAATCCTCGAGAATGAGGATTGAACAAACATAAGGGAGGAATGCAACTCTGGACCAAAGTATACTTATTATTTTTCTAGTAATGGAAGAACTTGTAACATTGATATAAAGGCAGTGGTCACCAGTGGTTCTGAGGGGAGGGAGAGGCAAGAATAGGTGTAACATGGGGCATTTTGGGGGCATTGGAATTGTTCTGCATGATATTGCAATGATGGATAAAGGCCATTATACATTATGGGGAGTGGATAGAGCTCAAATGGTTGAGTGCCTGCTTACCATGTATGAGGTCTCGGGTTTGATCCCCTATTTTTTCTATCTAACTTTTATGTAACCTAAATCTTCTTTAAAAATAAAGAAAAAATAAAGGTAATTTTGTTTTGTTTTGATTTGGTGTTTAGTGTGTGTGATTAATTTCAAATATTGCCTCATGAAAAACTAATCTCTTGGGCCCAGCTACTAACTATCTGATAGGAATTTCTCAGGAATTGAGTTGCAATAGAAAAATCAACCTATTTAGAAAATTTACCTTCCCTGATTTTATGATTGCCATCACTATAAGCTCAGAGTGCTTATGCAAGCTTCTAAAATAAGTAGCTACAAAAGACACTTTTTTAAAAGGCCTGATAATTAACCTTAAGATGTTTGCATCTTAATGGTGACACGAAAAACAAAAATAGATGATCTGTTGTGTTGTATTTGAAGAAGTTGGCATTGTATCTCTTTTTAAAAATCTTTAGTCAGGTTTGAATTAAAGCCTTCAAGGGTTTGAGTTAAGCATGGTCTTATATATTTCACATCTGTTCGTGTAGCTGAAGTCAAAACTAAGAGTATTGTTGAAAAGTCAACACCTACCCAACACTAAAATTCAGCAGCAAATAATCTGAGACTTGTAGAAAGGCAAAGAACCTCCTAAACATGACCCTATGTTCCAGAGTCTGGTGATCTCCAGAGAAATCCCTGAGCAGAATAAAGAAACTATACACAATGAAGCTAAGAAATTATGCCTTCCCAGGCATCTCCCCAGTGCTAGGAGGCATGAAACTTGAAAGCTCTTTCAACTCATTCCCACCCCTCAGCCCCCACCCCCCAAGATGGCTCCCTCGTCTGTTAGCTTGTTGTCTGCTCGTTGTTTTTTGCTCATTGTCTGCTCATTGTCTGTTTTCTTTTTTTTTTTCTTTAGGAGGTGTCGGTAACTGAACCCAGGACCTCTCAAGTGGGAGGTGAGCACTTAACTGCTTAAGCCACATCCACTCCCTACTTGCTTATTTTTGCTTGTTGTCTGCTTGTTTGTTTGCTCATTGTCTGCTCGTTGTTTTTGCTTGTCTGCATGTTGTTGTTGTTTTTCTTGTCTTCTCATTGTTTTTGCTCATTGTCTCTTTGCTGTTTTTTTTGCTTGTTGTTTTTGCTTGATGTCTGCTTGTTGTCTGCTCATTTGTTTGTCTTCTTTAGGAGGCACTGTAAACCAAACCTGGGACCTCCCATGTGGGAGGTATGCTCCCAACTGCTTGAGCCACATCTGCTCCCTCAATGCATTTTTGAGGACAGAAGTAAAGAGTTAGGAAATTAAGTGGGAACAAATTCCACCCTTGGCTCTGTTGTGCCTCATGGTGATGTGGAGTGGGTCTCTGCCAAGGAGCAAGACACAAGACCCCACAGCTCCCCAATACCAGGACTTTTATACTCTCTTCTTGTCACTAGGAAAAATCTTCGGTTTCCTCAGCAGCTACTCAGAATTTAACCATAAGGTTTCTGGAGGAAGGAACCATATATTCTATAATAAATGCCTGGTTCATGATAAATTTTTTACAAGAGAAGATAAAGTAGATTGTGGCAATCTTTCTTGAAGCAGGAAGAAATGTAAAAACAAAAACTCAGCTGTGCAAAAAGTATATTTCCTAATTTTTCTTAAATCAATTTAAAGTGAATCCAAGGTCCCTTTCTTATTGTCTGGTCACAAGTTCAACTTCAGCTATTCTTGCACTACCCTACCTAACAATCACACACAAAGTTGAGCAAAAATCCTGGAAACTTACTTATCAGCAACTGTATGTAGACCCCAGCAGGTCAGAATTATCAGTACACACTCATTACTAGAGGCTGCCATTGTCCTAGGACACATGGCCCTTTTAGGCCTCTAGGTCTGGCATCCCTGGGTATGCTGGATATTCTCCCTTCCCTTCCCCACCCTGCTTTCTGCATTGGGATGCTGATACCTACAGACTGCATCAAGCCAGCTCACTTATCCTCTGGCTTTCAGTTGTGTTCATCCATGTATAGGCAGGAGAAAGAATGCAAGTATAGGAAGAAAGATAGAGGTTGGGATATTTATTCCCCTGGCTACCTCCCTGTGGGGTTTTGTGATTGGAGGGAATGTATTCCTCTAATAATGGTACAGCTCTTGTTGCATGACCCTCTCCTAGGGTTTCAGTGACAGGTCCTGGTGGTAACACTTTTCTCCTCTTGCAACCTCGGGCTTGCTTTCCCTCTCTGAGCTCACCATCCCTTCCTCACCCCACCCCACCCCCCATTGCTACTTAGTGGTGCTTTTTCATTCCTTCCTGGTTTCTCTTAACCATACCTACACCTACGTAAATAGTCTCTTCATAAACCCCTCTTCAGTTACCCATTTGAGTGTGTAATCTCTTTTGGAAAGCTGAGGATCGTGTAGTCATTCTCCATGGAAGTTCCCATCTCACCAGGTCTCTGTTGAGGAGCAAGACACAAGCCACAGTGCTCCCCAACCCCATGGACTTCTATCCTCCCTTCCTGTCTTTAGAAAATCTTCTAACCGGGGAAAATCCTTTCCTCTCTTGTCAGGTTTTCTTCAGAAGCCCTTCTTTTCTCCTCTCTTTCAGGAATGCACAGCATAATATCATTGACTTGTATCCTGGAAATAAAATTGAGAAAGGAAAAATGGCATACAGCTTTCTATATTATCAGAAACTGCTCTGTAAGGTAAGAAAGCCCAGAAATTAACCCGTGCATCAAGAGGGAAACGGTAAAAGAAAGCAACTTCAATAATTGTAAAAAGAAAAAAAAATGGCTCTGCCACACCATCATCTGTGCCAGTGTTTCTCAACTTGGGTCAATTTTGTCCCCTAAGGGACATTTGGCAATGTCTGGAGACATTTTTATTGTCTCAACAGGATAGGTGCTGCTGTTACCTAGTGGGTAGAGGCCTGAGAGTCTCCTAAACAACTTATAATGCACAGGACAGTTCCCACATCAAAGAATAATATAGGCCCAAATATCAATAGTTGAGAAACCATGATCTATGTTGACCCATGTGGTTTTGTGACTAGGAGGAAAGTTGCTATACTTCATCTATTGGTTGAGCTAAATTCAAATTCAGGACCTTTTCGAGTTTCCCTCAAACTCACCTTGCCAGACGTTACATGCACAACTTATGCTGCAATTCAATGTAATGCCTACTTCATTCCTGCACCCACCCTCCCACATAGCTCTACCTATTCTTTCCTAATTCTTCTCCCTTAGACTGCTCTGTTTCTCTTAGCTGAACTATTAACCTCTCTGACCCATCCTCCTACAGTCTATGCTTTCATGGTTTTTCTTAAGCTAGCCCACACCTATGAGATGATCCTTTCCTTAATCTCTCTTCCATCACCCCTTCTGAGTGTGCTGGGGGCAATTTTTAGCATTTATGTCCAAGCCAGTTCAAGCTCAAATGCCTCCTTCTACTTTAAGCCTTCCATTATTCTGTATTACTCTGCTTCTGTCATGGGAAAAATGTTTCCGTCTCCAACATTTTCTAGAACTTTTTGTGGTGGTCACCACCTTCATTTTTATATTCTGGTCATTTGGCAAATATCTAGTCTCTAATAAGACATTATGAGCTCCTTTTTATATGTACAATTCATCTTTGCGTAATAGTGATGATAATAATAACAAAAATTAATATTTATTGAACACTTACTCTGGGCCAGATACCATGCTAATCACATTACATGGATTATTTTATTAAAAATTCTATTTATATCTAGGCATAATATTCAAATAGTTTACAACTGTTATAGCACAAGCATTGGCCAACTAGAACAAATGCTAGTCATAAACAATTAAGACATCCAAAGAGCAGTTTACTAGTGAATATCAGTCCAGTTTATATCCCACTTTATTTCTTTTCTATTTCCTCATTCAGCTGGAAGTCAATAAAATTTGTAGAATAAATTAATAAATCATTGCAGAAATCAATTAACCTCAGCAGGAAATCTTATCTGTCTTCTTTAACTCTATTTCCTTAGCAACTAGACTAGTGCCAAGCCCTGCTTGTAAAAAATTGTGGAATAAACAAAAAGATCAAAATGCTTTTAGGCATTGCATATTTTCTATGTGCCAGACACGACATTAGATAGGTTTACTATATTATTATCAATTGATAGAACAATGCCACCAGGAACACATTATTACCACAAAACAATAGTTGAGAAAAATAAGACCCATAGAGGTTAAACAGTCAGAGTTAATATGTGTTTGAAAAAAGATTCAGAGCAGTTATGTATAACTACTTAAATGCACCTTGCTCATAAGAAACTCCACCAGGTAGCCAATGGTGGCAAGCCCTAAACCAACAAATAAAGCAGAGGAATGGGCAGGAAGGATAGTAATGCAGCATTCAGGTAGAAAGTTGCTCCAAGCAAAGTGTGAAGAAAAGATTCCAGTTCTTTACCACTGGCTTTTTTTGTCTTTTTCTTTTTTAAATAACTGATGGGTAGAAGGTAACAGCAGTTATGTCTTGTTTTCAGAGGGCTGCTATAATGAAGTACCACATACTGGATGGCTTAAAACAACATAAAATTATTGCCTCAATGTTGTGGAGGACAGAAATCCAAAATCTGTTGGGGAGAATCATTCCTTGCCTCTCTCCTGACTTCTGGTGCTTTGCCAGCAAAGCTTAGGTTTCACTCTCTGCTCCAGTCATCCCATGACATTCTCTCCTGTGTCTGTGTCCAATTCTCCCTTACTTATAAGGATCCCAGTCATACTGGATCAGGGCCCACCCTATTCCGGTTTGGCCTCATCTTAACTAATTACATCTGCAAGGATCCTACATCCAAATAAAGTCACAATCAAAGGACTTGTGGTTAGGACTTGGGCATGTCTTTTGGGGAACACAATTCAATCCATAGCATGTATTTTTAATAGTAATAAAAAAGAGATTCATACATGAAGCTAAAATGGGAGATTGTTTTCCACACCTAGAACAGAACAAAACCCACAACCCTTAACCAATTAGTGAAAAAAAAAATGTGGTCTTAAAATGTTCACTTTGCACTGAATAGAAAATCACCTTGGGCAACAGTGGTGGGCTTCCACTTCAGTGACAACAGAGCACACCACGGGTGCAGCCTGGGATTGTGGGGTCAAATACCGCCAAGGCATTACTTCTTTCCAACATCCTATTTGAGGAATTTAAGAAGGTAAAACTTTACAAAATAAAGTGAGCCCTCACAAAAGCAGAGCAATTGAGTGCACCTGTGGTTTTTGCTCGACTTGGCTATCATTTTAAAAGACCACAATAACCCTCTGGTGTTTAGGTCGGTTTATTCACTCCATCCTTTTATGGGCTTTGTATTGTGGGATGGCAGCATGTTACATGAAATTTAATCAAGCGTCTACTTTTGTCATTAAGTGGAAACCCAGGCCCCTGCTTTGTCAGCGACCTTTGACCATCCCCAGTTCACTGTGGCCAGGTGTGTAGAAAGGTTAAAGAGTTTATCTCAGAATCAAAGAAAAGTAGCTATGGGTGCTCCAGCTCAATTCTTTTCTGCTTTGACATCACATCCAAGTTTCTTTCCTACTGCTAAAGGAACATGGACACCTTTTGCAAATTTGGCAGATCCCCTTCCAAATCATTTTTCTAAAGGTCTCTTTCCGATATTAAAAAAAAAAATCCAGTTGTGACAGAGGCGCATGTGTTTCTGTGTGGTAGATGGACCTATTCTTCACTTTTTAACTTGAGTTTGAAATATTTGTAACTTAATTTTCAAGGGTACATTCCCAAAGATGAGTCTAAACTGTTGATTTCAGAGCCAATAGTGTAGGAAATTCTGAATATATTTGATAAGGAGAACAAGTCTCGTGGATCTCTATGTGCCCATTCTTCTGGAGAGTTGACCTTCTTTGTCACTCTACACCTGCCCCTAGAGTATACTGGGTAATTCTGGTGTTGAGAGATCGTTGGGATTAAAAATAAGACCTAGAGGAGGATTGATCTTGTTAGACTTTAGTCTTAGAGCAAAGGCAAGAGATCATGCATTCAGTGAGAAGGATGTCCATATCTCATTAATCTTCATACCCCCAGCATGCAGCACAGTTCCTGGCACATAGTAGGCACCCAGTAAATGTTGCTTTAACGTCTCTATGCTGTGCAAAGTTCAAGTGAGCATTTATTTTTATTATTTTGTATTAACAAGGTAAGCTTATCTATATTACCTTACAAGCCCATATTATCTCACCCTGTAGCTCTTCAAAAACCAGTATCTAAATCAAATAATGAATTTCTATATGGAATTCTACACAGAAAGAACAGAAGATATCAGCAAGTTCGCTGATATTCATTTTCTTATAGCACCTCTTTAGATACATTTAGGGCAAAATGGTCTCACACTGAAACGTCAGCAGATATCTCCCTAAACTAGACATGTATTCCTGCATTTCCTACTTCTCAATTTGCTTGCTTGTTTAATAGAAAGTCAATATTGTTGAATCATGGGGTTTTAAAGCCTTACTCTTCCCCCACCACCATCCCTACCCCTGGTAGAGAAACTGTTCCCTCATGAAGGGGGAATTCAGAGACGCAAAAAGACAATATTTTGACCCAGCTATTTTCTGAGCTCTTACCAATAAATAAAGTACAAATGAACAAAGAATTGGCATCAGGTTGCAAATTCACATCTGTTATGTACAACTGTTTTTCTGTTGATCTCTAAAAAATAATCATATTCAGTGTAGTAATAAAAGAATAAAAACAGTGAGCTTGAGTTTATCTTGACCCCAAACTGGATTTCTTGGCCGATCATAGACAAGTGAATTATCTGCAGAAAGCTTTCCACCAAAGCTTTCTTGAGCCTCAAGGCTAAGGAGGAGACCCCAAGGATTACAAAAGATATAGAGGAACAATTAAGTGACTGAAACTCAACAGGTAAAATCTTCTGAATTCTGCTCCTAGGAACTCTAAACTATTAATAGTTGTTGATTCCTTTAGCGCCCAACTGGGAAAGCCATGTCGTTAGTCTCACCCACAAATGGTTATATTATTAGCTGCAGGGATAATATTGGCAAAATATCTTTACTTGATATAAAAGCCATAAAATGTCTTGGTGGAAAATAATGAAGCCTCTACATGTTTATACGTGTGCAACCATATGTGCATAGACACAAACACTCAACTCATAATTCTACAAATGATCATATAGGGACAAGATTTCTTTTCACTACAAGATGGAAGCTATCCCACACCTAGGAATAGTCATCCCCATCCTTCATCTGCTGTTTTCACAAATAATCAGTTGAAGAAATGGGATCATTTTTCTCATTTAAGTTCTTCTGATTGACTGATGGCTGTCAGGCTTAGAACAGCTGGCAAAGCGATTATGCAAAAAGTAGCCAAAAACAAAGAAAATAGAGAAATGTAAAGACTTGAATTAAAAAAACAACTTTCTAGCTTAGTTGCTTTGCTTAGTTGATTTTAAGGATTGGATCACGTGCCCCATAAAGACATGTTCAAGTCTTAATCTGCACTCCTTTGGGGTTAATTACATCCTTTGAAGATGTAATTATTAGTTAAGCCATGGACTCATTTATGATTAAGATCTTCAAAGAGATGTGGCCAAATTTTATCAAGTTGGACCTTAATCCATATGCTGAAGTCCATGTAAGCAGAAAGGAAATCGGACACAGCAGTCATAAAATTCAGTAGAAGCTAGCAATTCAAAGAAGCCAGAGAATGAGGGAACGCTCTATGTAACAGAGGCAGAGATGCAAAACAAGGACCCTCAAGAATTGTAGCAAGCCAACACCAGAACAGACAGATTCTGGGAGAAAGCATGGCCTGTTGTGTCCTTGATTTTGAACTTCCAGCCTCCAAAACTGTGAGACAATAAATTCCTCTTGCTTAAGCCACACAGTGTGTGGCATTTCTCATGACAGCCTGGCTAAATAAATGTTTGCTCATAGGCTCAGCTTGATGTTGATTACCTGAGGACCAGCCTTTGCCAGCCTCAATGTAGAGCGTGATACTATAAAAGAAATGGAGACGCTAAAGCCAGCAGTGACAGTTTATTGTTCAGTTAAGAATTGTTCAAAAGAAAATAAAAGTCTTGTTTATGACCATCATAAAGAGTAATATTGAACCCAAGAAAATGGAGTTTAATGTGGTTTAAAAAAAACATACTACTGAACCTAAAAGAATACAAAGTTGAAAAACCCCAGGCTTCAGACCCGTCTTCTGGTCTTTTCTCTTCCCCTCTCTTCTCATCTAGGTGATTTTATCTGGTCCCAGGACTTTATATTCCATCTGCATGCAGATGCTTCCCAAATTTAGTCCCCTTCTCCAGAGCTCTAGACTTATTACTCTGCTTTATTAGCATTTCCATTTGTATGTATAATTGGAATCTTAGATTTAATAGGGCCAATCAAACAACTTGATTTCCCAACCTTTTCAAACTGATTTGCCCCCAGATTTCTCAATTTCAGTTAATCAACAGCCACCTGGCTGATTAAGCAAAAACCCAGAAATCATCTCTGATTCCTTCTTCTCTGTACATACAGTCTATTAGGAAATTCTAACACCTCTACCTCCAAAAGAGATCTCAAAGCTAACATCACACCATCTCCACCACTGCTACCTTAGTCCATTATAACCCCCTCAATGTCTTTCTAACTAGAACCCATTTTCCACCCTGCCCCTGTATGGTCCTGTGTCTACATAAAAAATAGTGATATTTTCTACTAAAAAGTAAATTACATCATCATGTTCACTGAGGAATTATTATATCAGCTAGCAAGTAACACTTGGTAATATAGGAGCTCATCTCCATTATTGACCTTTAACAGTTAGTCAAGCTGCTGAATGAATAGAGTAGAATGCAAGAGTCGACCTCACTTAAAATTAATGTAATATGGAAAAGCACAAAGTGCTTTTGTTTTCATCCTACACCAGCCATCAGTGGCTCTGCCTAGCATCATGTTCTCCTATTTCTGCATGTGTCCTCCCCTCCTGAGTGCCTCTCACATGTCATTTCCTGCTGGCCCAGTGGCTGTTATACATTACCTATGAAAGTCATACTACACTGTTCTTGGGTGCCTGAATGGGACTGCAGTGCAGCCAATGGATGTGGAAGAGGGTCTATGCTCACTCACTTGGGTCAGTTCTGTGTTCAGTGTCCTCTGCTTCCTCCTGACTTCTTTTATCTCATCTCTTTTCCACTGCAGAATTATATAATCCATACAATTAACAAGCAGATACAACAAGGAATATTTTGAGAAAATGGAATCCTAAGGGGCAAATTTCAAAAGCTTTCCTGGAAATGTTTATCAAGGATCCAAGTCTTATGATGTCTGGGTTTGTCAGGGTCAATTGGGAAAACACTGTGAAAACACATAAGTGAATACAAAGAAGGTCATTATCCATGGTTCTCAAATTTTAGTATGCTTGGGAATCACCTGGAGGCCTTAGTAAGACACAAATCGCTGGACCCAGTCACTAAAGTTTTAATTTACTAGCTGGCAACCTGAAATTTTACATATTTAACCAGTTCCCAGCTGATGTTGATGCTGCTGGTTCTCAGAAACCATGCTTTGAGAAGGCTTTTTCTAGACTACAACAGAAAAGTGACTGCAAGGGAAATGAATTGTCACTGGTTTCACACGAACTTATTCTTGCCCACCAGAAACTTCCTACAGATTTGATCTGTGTCTTACTTTTAGCCTTTCTTCTCCACTGGAAACTCATGGCCAACAGCAGCAACTCTTGACTCTGAGGAGATAAACTAAAAGACAATGAGCTATTCAAAAAGAATAACTTGTATGCCTGACACCAAAGGCAGCATAGCAAATTCACAAGGCAACCTACTTCAGTCAACTTTAGCAGACTCTCAAGGGATCTTGATTCACCTTATCTGGGTGGGTCTGATATAAGCATTTAAAAAAATCTACCCAGATTATTTTAATGCACAACCATGACTGAGACTCACTATACTCTGGTATGCTCTGGTTTCCTACCTCTTCTAGTTTTCTCCCTTTTTGGATATACTCATGTGTCAATTTGCTCTGTGCATGTCATCCAAAATGCACAGGTAGTCTCAGTCTAGGGCAGTGGTTCTCCACCCAGGGGAGATTGCCCACCCATACCCTCAGCAGATATTTGGCAATGTCTGGGGATATATTTGATAATCACAACTCAGGAATGCTACCGGCATCTAGTGGGTAGAGGCCAAGAATGCTGCTAAACATCCTACAATACATGAGGGAATTCCCCATAACAAATAATTATCTACCTCCAAATAGCAATAATGTTGAGTTTGAGAAACCCTGGTTTAAACATAGGGGATAGGGCCCTTGTGTTTCACCTAGAAGGGTATGTTTTAGCAATATGTAAAGTAGCAGAAACTGAGGGGAAAAAAAACTGGGCCTTTTGATTTCTCATGGTGAGAGAGAGAAGAGGACAAACCCAAGTAAAGGTTTGATAATTTTGATAAGGGAAGTGCTGGGACCCTAACCCTCCTCAGCAGAAACCCACAGCTTTAGGAAAATAAACTCCCTTCAGTCCCTTTCTCCCCTCCTTCCCCCCTTTTCTCCATGGAATCCACTTCAGGAAGATAAGCACTCCCTCCCCACCTGCCCCTTTGAATTGAAATTTACAACTCTAAATAGATAATGACTCTTTTCCTCCCTATAACCTCAATCCTCTTCTTTTATAATCCTGCCTGCCCGCTTGCTTAGGAATTTGCCCACTTAGTTTATGCCCACGTAAACTTGCGAAAATCGAGAAACAGGGCTCAGAATTTGGAGACTGAAATTTCCTCTGGGCCCGCACGTAATGAAACTTTGTTCATCCATACCCTCAAGAGTGCCGCTTGGGTTTCTTTCTGTCAGCTGCAACAATTTAAAACAAACAAATAAACAATGAAAAAATGTCATTCTTATCATTCTGCCTGGAGCCAAGACCTGAATGTGTAACATTAATAAAAATTTTTAATGTTTCACTTTGTTCCTGGTTTTCTGCAATTTTTAGACTTCATTTTCAAATTTTATCAGATAAAATAACTCTTGTATTTAATAAGAAAGCATTATTGTTCAGAAACTCTTCTAGTAAACTCTCTAGGGAAATTGGAAAGCTTGACTTAGTTTACAAAGGTCAAAATAGTTTAAAGTCTATTTATGGCACACTGTTTGGGATTAAGAACATCATTTCTCAATCATTTGGTTAAGCCAATGTGTAAAGACCTAATATGAGAAAAACAGAAGCCTTACTTGGACTTCATTTTATTGATGTTTTTCATTGATTCTTCCATCAAGCTGTTCCTGCTAATTATTGCTGGCACAAAATCACATTCTACATTTTCTCTCAAGATTGGATTTTTTCCCAAGTGAATGAAAAAAGAAGGGTGTTTCCAAAGTAATAATGCATTTTATTACCTTTCTTCTCTTTTAATTACCATTGACACTGGAAGCATTTTGTTATGCCTATTGTTTTTACATCAATGCAATTAAATTAAATGAGGAAATAAAGTGAAGACATGTAATTTATTTAATCTAGGAGACAGACAATAGAGGAAGAGTTGACATCATTTTACTGAATTAAGCTAGGAAAAAAATACCTTCCTTACAAACAATACTGAATACAATAAAAATGAGGTTGCCAAGGAGCATGTATCTTGCATACACATTCCCACTTGCAGAGTGCTGCCCACTTGAAGAGAAAGAGTTGTGAAAATATATTTCCAAAAATGAGGAGAGAGGAAAACAAGAACTATTTCTTGAGTAGTTACCATGAGCTCAGAACAATGTAAGATACATTTGACATATGTAATCTCTTTTGAGAAAAAAAATGCATGGACACTGTCAACAAGGCAGAAAATAGTTCATGCAAGATCAATTAGAAACTTCCAAGTTTCCCTTGGTGCTGACAAGTGAATGACAAAGCAACATACCTGATCTTTGTAAGATAATTAGCATTTACAAATTCCAAATCACATCCCATCTCATCTCATCATCACCACATGAGCTGAGAAGAACTACTAATATCTAATATCTTGAATATTAGAATACTCTAATTCTAAAGATGAAGAGGCTGAAACCCATTGGTACTTAACAACGGTCTCAGGATCATTCAACTAGTAAGCAGCAGAATCTGGAGGCAGAAAAGTTCTTTCTACAACTCCATGTTACCTTTGCAAACACTGTTCTGGAATGAATTAAGATTGCTATATTATGCTTCATTTTGTGAAACGAGTTTTAGTTTGATTATATAAATCTAGCACTCAGTAACTTCCAGGGCTGGAATCAGAGAAAAATTCGTTATTTAAAGTGTTGCCCAGTTTGAAAAAAAGATGGGCATGGGTGAATCATATTTACTTCTGATGGAGCAGGGGTCAACATGGATTTACTTGAGTTATGGAAGATTCTACCCCATCTCCTGCAAAACTGCACTCCCTTCTTTTCATTACCCTACATTGCTCCTCTCTTCCCAAGCTGCTGATTTTTTTTTCCCTTCCCTCTATTTGCCTCACATACCATATTTTTTTTTCTCTAAGTATTAGGTGGTGAGAATGAAAGTATATTTTTGGTATACTGGTATATTTTTATTTGGGGAGTTAGAGATTTACTAGCTAGTGTCAATGCCTTAAAATGGTCATATTCTCAGATGCCAAAATCCACTTCTAATAATGTGTCCTAAGACAGTGATTATAACAGGATGCAAAAACAGAACTCTTTCTGTGTTGGTTTTTGAGGAAGCCTAAAGGCCACAAGTGCCACCCACTCCCACATTACAAAGACAGGGGCCAGACCACCCAAGCAGGACTGGCAAAGGGGATGTAGAAGAATTGGTTTTCTTACCCTTACCTGAAATCTCACTCTTAACTGACAAAATCGGTTAAAAAGGTTGAGAGCAGAGAGACCTGACAAAAGAGTTTACCAGAAGGAAGTTTTCAGTGGGTCATAACCTTTTTCCTCCCCTTGCCATGGTGGTGGGAAGAATTGGGCACTCCCCTTCAACTCCTGTCAAGTGACAAGGACATCAAAGTGATGATTTGGTGAGCTTGGGAATTAGAAGACATGGCAAGGCAGACAGTTTTCTAACTTATGAATTAGAAATATTTCTAAGGGGAGTGACTGGGGATGGGAGGGCAAATGGAATGTGTGGTAAGGAGGACAGAACATGATCCAAACAGTCCCTCTTTCTTTACTTCAGCCTGGAGCCAGCCACGAGCCAGTATATAATTTCTCATTATTTCACTATACCAGGCACATTTATTAATGAGGGGAGTCTCTTATTTGTGAATATAAATGATTGGAGGACTTTTTGTTATCTGAAAATGAGAAGATAATCTATAGGGGATACCCTAGATTTTAACTGGTAGTAATTTAAATCATCATTATCTTCCCCTGTGTTTCTACATTTATACATAAGTATTTATTTGTTTTTAAGAAGAAAAGAGATTAAAAAATTATTAAGAAAATGATCAGTGCCAGTGAATCAATATCAAACTAGAAAAAAGATATTAGTTATGTGTTCCACAATCTTTTTCTTTTTAAAATTATTTTAATAGCTTGGTTGCTTAAATATATAGAAAATATATTCATCAAATTTGCTAATTATTTATAGGTAAAAGGGATTGTAAAACAAATAATTTTGATTATATATTCAAGTTTTAACACATCATCTCTATGAGGTCAATGTTATTACCCAGATTTTATAGATAAGAAATTCATATTTCAATAAGCCACGTGTGCCCAAAGTTGCATAGTACTAAGTAGCAGGGTCAAAATTTCAAATCCTTTCCACTGACCTGAAGTTTGATTTATGTATTGTGGCAGTTTGAGATCATTTTATGAATTCTAAACAGAGAAAGATTATGTTTGTAAAATTCAGCTGAAGATTAGATTACCTGTTAAGATTGCTATGGGGGGGGGCGGGTTCCAGGAAAATGACATCGAAGTAGGTAGGAAGAGTCTTACCCTCTCACAAAAAAAAAAAAAAAGCAGAGAGAAGGCAAAGACCTGTGTAAAAGAACTGCTTTAGATATACATAGAACAGGAAGGTGCTCTTAGTCATCTGGGAGGGTACTGGAAAGATAAAGAAGCCAAAGGAAAACTGTGAATTGCTCGCCCCTGTGGCTGGAAATGGCACATATACCCTGCCCTCAGGGTAAATAGCCTAGATAGAGGCCCTGGCTCGCTACTCCAAATGGAGTATGAGGGGGCATTCCCTGGGAGGATGGAAAGTGATTTCTTTGCAGTGAATTTAGCCAGCCAAGCCCTCTGAATCTCAGAAGGGTCCCCGACATGACAGGGAGAGGGCAGGGGGATCTCCTCAGGCAGCCTGTCATGCCCAGCTGCCTGGGTAAAGAGAAGAATTAGATAAGAGAGTGGACAGGGAAAGATAGGCACTTAATCAGCCGGGCTCTGGCAAACTGCCAGGAATCTAACCTGCCTGAGGGAAAGGGGGCAGATAGCTTTCTGAAAGGCTTACTAACCTAAAGAGACAGTTGAGCTCAGTGGAGGAGTCTGCCTTGCATATATGTGGTCTCTGCTTCAATTCCTGGCTCTTCTTAGAGAATTGTTCCATCAGGTTATCAGACATCCAGCTGATACTTTACGAGAGGGAACATGTAGACATTCTTTTTGTATTAGCTTTTCTTGGATATCTTATTTAAAAAAAAAAAAAAGCTTCCTTTTTTTCCCTTATTATACTCGTTAAAACATGGTTCAAAACCTGAAGAGGGCAGGCTGCAGTGTTGGTTGATAAGTACCGGCAGCCTGAGAAGTTCATTGGGGAACCAGGAAGGAAGGCTACTTTTCCTTGTGTTTTTTTGTTGTTGTTGTTCATTTTATCTCTTTTTTCTATTGCATGTTGCGTCATGTTTCTTGTTTGTTATGTTTCCCCTTTCTTTGTTTCCTTTTTAAAAAAAAAAATGATTTTTTTCTGCCTATGCTATTTCTTTTATTTCCTTCATTTTTCTATCTTCTGTTTTCTGTTGTTGTTCTTTCATTCCACCTCTTTTTGTTTGGTTTTCAAGTTTTCTTGTTTTTGTTTCTCTATCTCTCTTTTTTCTCAGACTTCTTTTTTTTTTATTTTACTTTTTTCAGTTTCCTTTTTCTTTTTTCTTGTCCTCTTTTCTCGTCATTCTGGCCTTTTAATTCATTCTATATATTTTTATCTATTTTTTTTCTCATTTCTTTGTTTCTATTCCACTTTTTTATTCTTATTCCTCTGTACTTCTCACTCATGTTAATTATTTATTTTCCTAGGTTTTGTATGGTTCCTCTTCTACCTTTTATTATTATTACTACTATAATTCTTTTTCTGTTCTTATTTATTTCCTAGTCTCTAAACTTAATTTTTTTCCCAAGGGAACATAAGCAAGAGCAAGGAAATAGAATAAGAGGAATGAAGTGTCAAAGTGAAACCTTACAACACACACAAAAACAACAACAAAATTAACCCCTAGAGTAAAAAGAGAAGCTAATCAACCAAATAAACCCATCAAGATAAACAGATGCCTAGACACTAACAAAAAAGTACAAGTCATACTAAGAAACAGGAAGACATGGCCCAGTTAAATGAACAAACAAAAAAACAGAAGATGGTGCAGAACATAGAACAACTAATCAAAGATGTCAAACAAATATCATGAATCAAATTAATGAAGTGAAGGAAGAGATTAAGGATATTAAGAAGACACTGGGAGAAAATACTGAAAAAATTGTAAACATACATAAAAAGATAATGGATATGATGATGATGAATGGCACAATGCAAGAAATCAAAAATACACTGGAAGCACATAAGAACAGATTTGAACAGGTAGAGGAAAGAACCAGTGATGTGGAATACAGTACAGCTGAAATCAGACAGATAGTAGAACCGATAGACAAAAAGATAGAAAAAGTCCAGCAGGACTTAGGGATTTGAATGAAAACATGAAACACACAAACATACAAATTATAGGCATCCCAGAGGAAGAAGAGAAGGGAAAGGGGACAGAAGGAGTGTTGGAGGAAATAATGGCTGAAAACTTCCCAACTCCATTGAGAGACATGGACATACATGCCCAGGAAATGCAGCACACCCCCAAATAGTATAAATCCTAACAGGCCTACTCCAAGACATATAGTTGTCAAATTGTCCAATGCTCCAAACAAGGAGAGAATACTGAAAGCAGCAAGAGAAAAGAGAACCATCACATACATGGGAAGCCCAATAAGATTAAGTGCTGATTTCTCATCTGAAACAAAGGGGGCAAGAAGGCAGAGGTATGACATAGTTAAGGTGCTAAAAGAAAAAAACTTCCAGCCAAGAAATCTCTATCCAGCAAAGCTGGCATTCTAAAATGAGGGAGCTTACAAAATCTTCTAAGATAAACAGAAATTAAGAGAGTTTGTCAATAAGAAACCTGCCCTTCAAGAAATACTAAAGGGAGTTTTACAGGTTGAGAGGAAGAAAGAGAGAGTTGGCGTAGAGTGTAAGAACAACTAAAAAGATAAAAAGAAATAAAAACAACATATGGCATACATAAACCTAAAGAAAATATGTCTAATGTAAGTAATTCCTTGACAGTAATAACATTGAATGTTGATGGATTAAACTCCCCAGTCAAGACTAATAGATTGGCAGAATAGATAAGGAAATATGACCCATCCATATACTGTCTACAAGATACCCAACTTAGACCCAGAGACGCAAGGACACTGAGAGTGAATTGTTGAAAAACAGTTTTACATGCAAACAATAAACAAACAAAGGGCAGGAGTAGCTATACTAATATCAGACAAAATAGACTTTAAATGCAAAACTATTGTAAGAGACAAAGATGGACACTTTATATTAACAAAACAGGTAATCTATCAAGAATAAAGAACAATCATAAACATGTATGCCTTAAACAGGGCATCTCAAAATACATGAGTCAAACACTGAAAAAACTAAGTGGAGAAATAGATGCTTCTACAATTATATTGGGGGACTTTAATACACCATTATGACCATTAGACAGAACATCTCAACAAAGAATCAATAAAAAAACAAAGAACTTGAATAAAACATCAGAGGATGTGGACCTTATAGACATATACCGAATATTACACTCAAATAGAGCAGGATATCATTCTTCTCTAGTGCACATGAATCATTCTCCAGGATAAACCACATGCTAGGACACAGAACAATTCTCAATGACTTCAGAAAGATTGAAATTATACAAAGTAATTTCTTTGACCACAATGGAATGAAGCTGGAAATAAGTATGGGGCAGAGAAGCAGATTAGGCACAAAGATATGGAAGTTAAACAACACTCTCTAAGACAAACAGTGGGTCAAGGAGGAAATGATAAAGAAAAAATCAGTAACTAACTTGACACAAATAAAAATGACAACACAATGTATTAAAACCTATGAGATGCAGCAAAAGCTTTACTGAGAGGGAAATTCATAGCTGTAAAGGCCTAAATTAAAAAGAAAGAAAGCTAAAATCAAAGACCTAATGGCACACCTGGAGGAATTAGAAAAAGAACAACAAACTAACCCCAAAAGAAGTAGAAAGAAGGAAATAAAGATTAGAGCAGAGCTAAAAAGAAATTGAAAATAAGAAAGCACTAGAAAAAATAAACAAAACCAAAAGCTGGTTTTTTTTTTTAGAAGATTAATAAAACTGACAAACCCTTAGCTATACTAACAAGAAAAAAAAGAGAGACGATGCAAATAAATAAAATAAGAAACAAGGAAGAGGTTATCCCACTGACCCCACTGAAATAGAGTATCATAAAAGGATAATTTGAATAATTGTATGGCAACAAGATGGATAATTTAGAGGACATGGACAAATTCCTAGAAACACACAAGCAGCCTACACTGATGAAAGAAAAAATTGATAAACTCAACAGACCAATCACAAGTAATGAGATAGAATTAGTCATCAAAAACCTCCCAACTAAGAAGAGCTCAGGACCAGATGGCTTCATAGGTGAATTCTACCAAACGTTCTGGAAAGAACTGACACCAATCCTGCTTAAACTCTTCCAAAAAATAGAAGAGGTGGGACCATTCCCATACTCACTCTATGATGCCAACATCATACTAATACCAAAGCCACGTAAAGACACCACAAGAAAGAAAAACTATAGACCAACCTCTCTAATGAACCTAGATGCTAAAACCCTCAACAAAATACTTGCCAATAGTATTCAACAACACATCAAACAAATTATACACCATGACCAAGTGGATTTCATCCCAGGTATGCAAGGATGGTTCAACATAAGAAAATCTATCAATGTAATATACCACATGAACAGATCAAAAGGGAAAAATCATATGATCATCTCTATAGATTCAGAAAATGCATTTAACAAAATACAGCACCCTTTCCTGATAAAATCACCTCAAAAGATAGGAATAGAGGGAAACTTCCTCAACATGATAAAGGGTATATATGAAAAACCCACAGCTAACATTATATTCATGGTGAAATCCTAAAAGCTTTCCCTCTACAATCTGGAACAAGACAAGGATGCCCACTGTCACTGCTTTTATGTAACATTGTGTTAGAAGTACTTGCTCAAGCACTGAGGTAAGAAAAAGATATCAAAGGCATCCAATTTGGAAAGGAAGAAGTAAAAATTTCACTATTTGCAGATGACATGACCCTATACCTCGAAAGCCCTGAGAAATCTACAACAAAGCTTCTAGAGTTTATAAATGAGTTCAGTAAAGTGGCAGGTTACAAGATCACTGTGCAAAAATCAGTAGCATTTCTGTACAGCAATAATGAGCAAACTGAGGAAGAAATCAAGAAAAAAAATCCCATTCACAATTGCACCTGAAAGGATCAAATACCTAGGAATAAATTTAACTAAATATGTAAATGACTTGTATGCAGAAAACTACACAACACTGTTAAAGGAAATCAAAGAAGAGCTAAATAATTAGAAGAATAATCCCTGTTCATGGATAGGAAGACTAAACATCATTAACATGTCAATCCTACATCACCTGATTTACAGATTTAATGCAATCCAAATAAAAATTACCACAGCATTTTTTTTACTGAATTGGAAAACATTAACTATGAAATTTATTTGGAAGGACATAGGGCCCCAAATAGCCAAAGACATATTAAAAAAGAAAAATGAAATTGGAAGAACCACACTACCTGACTTTAAAACATACTATAAAGCTACAGTGGTCAAAACTGCATGGTATTGGCAGAAGGATAGACATACTGACCAATGGAACAGAACTGAGAGTACTGATATAGATCCTCACATATACGGTCAAATGATATTCTGCAAGGCCACCAAGCCAACTCAAGTGAGAGAAAATGGCCTCCTCAACAAATGGTGCTTGGAGAACTGGATATCCATACCCAAAAGAATGATATAGGAACACCATCTCACACCTTACACAAAATTAATTCAAGATGGACCAAAGATCTAAATATAAGAACCAAGACAAAAAAGATCTTGGAAGAAAATGTAGGGAAGCATCTACAGGACCTTGTATCAGGAAATGGTTTCAAGAAATTTATACCCAAAGCACGAGCAGTGAAAGAAAAAATAGATAAATGGGACCTCCACAAAATTAAAAATTTTATACCTCAAGGAGTTTGTCAAGAAAGTGAAAAGGCAGCCAACTGAATGGGAGAAAATATTTAGTAGTCATATATCTGATAGGAGCCTAACATCCAGTATATATAAAGAAATCCTACACCTC
>JAQZBX010022697.1:0-31371 GCA_029593785.1 Cabassous unicinctus | reverse complement strand
AAGATATTTGCCAATTCTGAATGTGTGGGTCTTTGGATGAGGATCTAGGAAAAGGGCTCAAGTGGAGGACCACTACTAAAAAGCAGAAACCTGCAGAACTTTTTGCAGTCTCACAAGTATAGAGATACAAAAAGTAGACAGTTCAAGGGCTGGTTGATTTTGGTGAGAAAGGAAGGTCAGAAAACAGAACCAAACATTCTGCTGGTTTTCCCCTCAAAACATTTACCCAATTTTGAAGCTGTAGGATGGGAAATAAGAAGTCAAAGAAACAGCCTCTGAAAATCAGTGGATTTTTTGGCAGACTTATCATGCTAAATAGTCAAGGATTAACTCAGACATTCAAGTCTGAGTGTGATGCCCTAGGATAAGGGCAAACTAGAGGTCAATAATTCTTTGCAAGGATGCAAACCAGTCTCTATTCAACTCAGTCCCTCAATGGATGAATTGATCAGCCTCTACTTTATTTGCCTAGCAAAGGAAAGGGTGAACCCTCTCTGGAGGAAAATATCATCCAAGATCTCTACAATTTTTTATACATATTCAATAACAATTTACAAGACATCCCAAGAGATAGGGCCATGTGACCAAAAACTAAGATAAAAAAAAACAAACAGTAGAAATATACCACAGATACAGAGGATATTGAATTTATCAGGCAAGGAATTTAAAATAGCTATGATTATAGTGTTCAAGAAAATAGGTAGTCAAAGGAGAAAAAGATGAAAATTGGAGCATTTCACGAGATTTTCTGACCTATTAATATAATAAAATAGAAATTCAACACCTTAAAAATGTAATAACTGAAATTAAGAACTCAAAGCTAAGTTTAAACAGCATATCAGATTCAGCATAACAGAAAGACCTGACTTGGAAATAGATCAAAGAAAATACCCAGAATGAAGAAAAGAAAAAAAAGTAAATACAGAAAAAAGCATAATAGATATATGATATACAGTGAAAAGATCTAACATACATGTAATTGAAGTCCAAATAGTTGAGGAAAGCTAATGGAGCAGGAGTAGAAAAGAGATAATAGTTGAAAATTATTCTAAATTGAATAAGTACATAAAGTCACAGATTTAATAAGTTCTATAAATTTCAAACAGGATTAATATAAATAACATATAATAGTCAAGTTGCTGAGAACAAATGATAGAAATTATAAGAGCAGACAGAGAATAAAAATCATTACCTTGGGAAGCAGATGTGGCTCAGGTGACTGAGCCCCTGCCTATCACACGGGAGGTCCAGGTTCCATTCTGGAGTGTCCTAAAGAAGACAGTGAGCTGGTGTGATGGGCAGATGTGGTGTGCTGATACAACAAGATGACATACTGAGATGATGCAACCAAGAGATATAGTGAGGAAACACAATGAGAGATGGAACAAAGCAGGTAGCAGAGGTGGCTAAGGTGATTAGGCACCTCCCTCCCGCTTGGGAGGTCCTAGGTTTGGTCCCTGGTGCCTCCTAAAAAGAGAAGACCAAAAACATGAGGGGGTGGGAGAAATAAATAAAGAAAAATCTTAAAATATATGAAGCCAAAAATGTTGCCAAATTCAATTAATAGGAAAATGAAATAATAATTATAGATTTAAACATAAGAAATAAAATGCATACTAATTTAGAAAAAATAAAAGTAAAATAAAGTTAAACAAGGGATATTTAAAAAATTAAAAATATTAATTTTTTGACGTTTTGCCTTTCATCACTGTAATATCTGTTGTTCTGTATGTACAGTGTCTTGTATGTACATTTTCTTCCATTTCTTCCCCAGTGACTTACTTTACTTTGTCTTCAAAAAGGTTTTAGATCATAGTAAAGCTACAAACAGAATATAGGGGAATTCCATATACCCAATATCTTCCCCCCTTTCCCCTTCTTTATTAATAACCATTTGACGTGTGGATTGTACATTTGTTACAACTGATGTATAAATATTGAGACATAGCTACTAACCATGGTCAATGGTTTACATTATGGTTTACATTTTAGACCATACACTTTATAAATTTTTGATGAAATTTGACATGGCCTATATCCATCATTGCAAGATCATGAAGAATACTTCCATTGCCCCCAAATGCCCCCTCTTCCATTTATTCTATTCCTTGTTCCCCCTCCCCTCATGGTCCACAGTGACCACCAGGCTTCACTCTTTGAAGGACAAAGTTCATAGATATTTGTTACAACACTGAGGGCTTGACACACTAGTCTGTCCTCCTCTATTAGGAGCTGCCCATGCTCTTGAGAGACACTCTCCCTTCTCTTTGAGAACATATTGGGCTTCCCCAGCATTGGAGTCCAACACCTTCCCACTCATTATGTAGGTCCCCGCCCCCGCCACTGATACAGCACACTATGACAAAATGATCACTCGCACATTTTCTCAAACACTGCCCCAGGTGTGCCCTTCCCCAAATGCCCCCACATCAAATGCCCTAAACCAGTAACCCTTTCTTGTCATATTGCCAAAAGGGTTTTCTGATTATTGTAGTTTCATCCACATACCCACCAATATCCAGTGTTCAACTGCTCGCTCCCCCAACTCTCACCCCAGTTCAATGAACCATACAACCTATTCCTCCTACCCTACATCTCTGTCAAGCTTGCACTGCGTAACTACTACCCAATAGGATCCCTACACCCCTGTCATATCCCTTCACTGCCAAACTACTCACCTCCAGCTTATCATAGTTTTTGCCTGTGTGGGCATTGGCTCAGAAACTTCTTTTCTCTATTTCCTGTAAACCTATCTTTCAGTCTCTAGCTCTTTGAGTCAGCTAGATTTGCTTAATTAATGTAAGAGAGGTTTTGTAGCATTTGTCCTTCAATTCCTGGCTTGCTGCACTCAAAATAAGGTCCTCAAGATTCATCCATGTTATCTCATTTGTTAGTACTGTATTCTTTCTTACATCTGAGTTATATTCCATTGTATTTATATACCACATTTTGTTTATCCATTCATCTGTTGATGGGCATTTGGGTTGATTCTAAATTTGGCAATAGTGAATAATGCCACTATGACATTGGTGTACATATATCTGTTTGCGTCCTTGCTTTCAGTTATTCTGAGTATATACCCAGCTGTGGAATTGCTGGATCATATGGCATATCTGTAGTTAGCTTTTGGAGGAATGGCCAGACTGTCCTCCTCAATGGCTGAACCATTCTACATTCCCACCAGCAGTGGACAAGTGCTCCCATTTCTCCACATCCTCTCCAAAATATGTAGTCCTCTGTTTTTTTAATGGCTGCCAGTCTAATGGATGTAAGATGGTATCACATTGTAGTTTTGATTTGCATTTCCCTAATAGCCACTGATATTGAGCTTCATTTCATGTGCTTTTTAACTGTTTACATTTCTTCTTTGGAGAAGTGTCTGTTCAAATCACTTGCCTATTTTTTAAATGGGCTGTTTGTCTTTTTATTTTTGAGATATAGGAGTTCTTTATATATGCTGGATATTAGGCTCCTATAAGATATATCATTACCAAATATCTTCTCCTATTGGGTAGGCTGTCTTTTCATTTTCTTGACAAACTCCTTTGAGGTGCAAAACATTTTAATTTTGAGGAGGTCCCATTTATCTATTTTACCTTTCACTGCTCATGTTTTGGGTGTGAAGTTCATGAAGCCATTTTCTATTACAAGGTCCTGTAGATGCTTTCCTACATTATGTTCCAAGGTCTTTATGGTCTTGGCTTTTATATTTAGATCCACCTTGACTTAATTTTTGTATAAGATGTGATATGGTTTTCCTATCTCATTCTTTTGGATATGGATATCCAGTTCTCCATCACCATTTGTTGAAGAGATCATTCTCTCCCAGTTGAGTGGGCTTGGTGGCCTTGTTGAAAATCAGATGACTGTATATGTGATATTTAGTCTCCTTATCCATGAACAGGGAATAGTCTTCCATTTAATTAAGTCTTCTTTGATTTTCTTTAACAGTGCTGTGTAGTTTTCTTTGTATAAGTTATTTACATTTTTAGTTGAATTTATTCCTAGGTATTTGATTCTTTTTAGTTACTATTGTAAAAGGTATTTTTTCTTGATTTCCTCCTCAGATTGCTAATTATTGGTATACAGAAGTACTACTGATTTTTGCACATTGATTATATAAACTGTAATTTTACTGAACTCATTTATAAGTTCTAGAAGCTTTGTTGTAGTTTTCTCCGGGCTTTTTATGTATAGGAGCATGTTATCTGCAAATAGTGAATTTTTACTTCTTCTGTTATAATTTGGATTCCTTTTATTTCTTTTTCTTTTCTCAGTGCTTGAGCAAGTATTTCTATGACAAAGTTAAATATGAGTGGTGACAGTGGGCATCCTTGTCTTGTTCCCAATCTTAGAAAGAAACCTTTTAGGATTTCACCTTTGTATATAATGTTAGCTGTGTGTTTTTCACATATACCCTTTATCATGTTTAGAAACTTTCCTTCTATTTTTATCTTTTGCAGTGTTTTTATCAGGAAAGGGTGCTGTATTTTGTCAAATGCTTTTTCTGCATCTATAGAGATGATCATGTGATTTTTTTAAAATTTCAATCTGTGTATGTGTTTTATTACATTGATTGATATTCTTATGTTGAACCATCCTTGCATACCTGGGAAGAAGCCCATTTGGTCATGGTGTGTAATTCGTTTGATGTATTGTTGAATATGACTGACAAGTATTTTGTTGATTTTAGCATAATTTTCCTTTCTTGTGGTGGTGTCTTTGTTTGGCTTTGGTATTAGGGTAATGTTGGCATCATAGAATAAGTTAGACAATGTTCCTTCTAATTCTATTTTTTGAAGAGTTTAATCAGGATTAGTGTCAGTTCTTTCTGAAATGTTTAGTAGAATTCACTTGTGAAGCTGTCTGGTCCTGGGCTCTTCTAAGTTGGGAGGTTTTTGATGACTAATTCCATCTCTTTACTTGTGATTGGGCTATTGAGTTCATCAATATCTTCTTTTGTCAATGTAGGCTGCTTGTGTGTTTCTAGGAATTTGTCCATTTCCTCTAAATTATCCTTTTGGTTGGCATATACTTTTTCAAATTATCCTCTTATGATACTCTTTATATCTGTGGGGTCAATGGTGATATCCCCTTTCTCATTTGTTATTTTGTGTATTGTCATCTTCTGCTTATTTATTGATTCCCAGCTCCATTCCATTATAATCAGACAAGGTGCTTTGCATAATTTCAATTCTCTCAAATTTATTGAGAGCTGTTTTGTGGCCCAACATGTGTTGTATCTGGAGAAAGATCCCTGAGCACTTGAGAAGAATGTATAAACTGCTGGTTTTGGGTACAATGTTCTGTATATGTCTGTCAGGCCCAGTTTATTTGTCATATTGTTCAAGTTCTCTCCTTGTTGATCTTCTGTTTAGTTTTCCTATTTATTGATTTGAGTGTCAAGTTGAAATCTCCAATGATTATTGTAAAGACAACTATTTCTCTACAGAGACTTCCCCATGTATTTTGAGATACCATGGTAAGGTGCATAGATATTTATGCTTGTTAATCTTTCCTGGTGGATTGTGTCTTTTATTAATATATAATGGCCTTCTGCAACTTTTATCAATTTTTTGCACTTAAAGTCTGTTTTGTCTGACACCAGTATACATGCTTCTGCTCTCTTTTGGTTACTGTTGCATGAAATATCTTTTTCCAACATTTTACTTTCAGACTATTTTCATCCTTGGGTCTAAGATGAGTCTCCTGCAGTCAATGAGAACATTACACCAGTTTCAGGATTGAAAAGGTGTAATCCTCCATGAAGGTTTAAAAGCCAGGTTTTCACCTCAAACTTTATTAAAAATACTTTATTGCTGAAAATGTTAACCATCACCTGAGCCTACATTGAGTTGTAAACTGGTTCAGAAGACTTCCTTGAACTTCAGTCATGGGTGCTCCGCTGCCTGTGAGTGTGGACTAGGCTGTACCCCTGCCCATCAGGAAAGTAATGTTAGCAGGAAAAAGAGATGTACCTGTCACCTGCAGAGAATAAGGAAGCAGGTTGCACTCAAGCTAGAGGTTGAGGTGCAATGAGGTCCCAGGGAGTTTGGATTCCATTTTTCTTCCTCATCATCTGGATACTTATGGAGCATGTACCATGCACCAATGCAGTGCATAGCTGAGACAGGCCATCAGAATCCCTGGAATTTACGTTTGAAGAAATTTTCACAGAGCATAGCAACATCCTCTAAAAGGTGGGTATGTTTATATTTTATATTGTTTATATTTTCAATTATTAAATGCACAAAATAAAGTTAAAACATAATAATAATAAAACAAAAATGTGGGTTTTTGTAAAAATCACATTAACAAGGACCATTTCTTGCCGTAGAAAAGTGGCTCCTCTTTACAGCTTTGAAGGAAGAGGGAATATATACTTCTGGTGCAGATGTTTCTATGACCACCATTTAGGAAACTGCAGTTCTCAAGAGGAACTCTGGAATTGCATCACCAGTAAGTCGGGGGGGGGCAATGGAGGAATGTAAAAACATCAAAGCTTATAATGTGCAAAGAAAAAGACCAGAGGATGATTATTAGCAAATGGCCTAAAGGCAGGAAGTACTGTGCATCCTCAATCCCCTTCTAGGGGTCCCATAGTCCATCCTTTCTCCTAGATTTGAATCCATCTGTGATCTTTGTCTTTCACCTCAGAATATCCTTTCCTGCTACATTCGTTCTGGGGGAGCATTTTTGATGCAGCTTCCAAAGCCACAACTAACCTCATTTCATAAGCTTTACCCCTCCCTGTTATCTGAGATTTCTAGTATCCCTGCAATTCATTGTACTTTTTTTTTTTTATGCCAGAAATTCCCCAGAAGGCTGCTAGCTTCTCTGCCAGGTCCTTGGAGGCCACTCCCTTCTGACTGGGCCCTGATGATTCATGATAAGCTCAGGTGTCTGGATCAGTGCCTTATACCTTGTCATGGAAGGAGAACTCACTCTTTCCCCCTTGGCCAAGGTGATGTTGAGTTTCCCTGGCCCAATGTCTGTGGAGTTCACCAGTTTACACACTCAGTCATGTTGTTACAGACATATTCTCAAACAGACACCAGGCCTCAAGCCCTTAGATCTTACAGCCCCTGGGATGGTGGTGGTCTTTCCACTCTGGTTATGCCCAGAAGATGGGAACCTAAATTCTGGAGAGAGTTGAAATATGTGACATGTGAGTGGTGGGAGAAAGAGATGGCCATTAAGACTGATGACTCACCAATAACAGCATTATCAATTAAACACTGCAGCCCTTCCAATCCAGGTGGTTGAGTTGCTGCTATGAGCTCACCTGAGGGTCCTCTCTGGGCTATCCAATGTATATAATCAATGGGTTTTTTTAGCTCTTAAAAAGTCCTTTATTGTAAAATTGTAAAATATATAGAAAAATAGATTGTAAGATATTACAAATTTTAAAAATGAATGCAAGGCCAGGTTAGATTTAATTTAATCAATTATAAAAAATAGCATTGAAGGAAACATTTACAAATGTAAGTAATAATTCAAATGTAATATAAATTATTTATAACATAATTCTATTTTGTGTTACATCTTTAACCATTGGACAAGAATGAAATAAACTATTGGTTTAGTTATTTTCCATTTAAGCCATAATTCTTTCTAGATCAACAAATTTCTAACTGGGAATTCTTCACAGCTTATTGGAATGAATTAGAGCAGATAACAATTTGCCAACTCATTTTGTGAGGCAGAAATACTCAAAATCTTTTTCAACAATAGTCATACTAAATCATTATTGATCCAGATGGATTATTTTAATTAAAGGGGATGAATAAGAAAGAGTTAATGAAGTATCTAAAAATATCTCTTCTCCACCCCTCCTCAATTAAAAGCAAGTGTTTATTTTGTATGAAAAATGTTACAAGATACTTATCACAGGAACAATTTGCCAGTTGCAAAATTGTTGTTCATATAATATAATATTGTTATGTTGCATTTATCTGGTCTACTTTAGCTCTTTTTTTTTTTTTTTTTTTTTTTTTTGGTTACTATTTGCATGGAATACTTTTATCCAACCTTTCACTTTTAACCTGTTTGTGTCCTTATATCTAAGGTAGGTCTCTTGTAGACAACATATAGACAGCTCATATTTTTTACCCAAAAGTCTATGTCTTTTGACTGGGGAATTCAATCCATTAACATTCAGTGTTATTACTGTAAGGTCATTACTTACTTCATTTTGTCCTTCAGGTCTCTGTTGTCATATCATTCTATTGTATGTTTTCTAATCCTTTGTGTTACCCTTCCTAATAATCTTCATTTCTAAACACTTCTCCAAATCTCTTTGCCCTTGTTTTTTGCTTTTCAGCCTGCAGCACACCTTTTAGTATCTGTTGTAAATCTGGTCTTTTCGTAACATATTCAATCAAATTTTGTTTTTCTGTGAAGACTCTGAACTCACAAACATTTTTGAAGGACAGCTTTGCCAGATACAGAATTCTTGGCTGGCAGTGTTTCTTTTTCAGTACCTTAAATACATCATACCACTTTCTTTTCTCCTTCATGGTTTCTAATGAGAGATCAGCACTTAACCTTATCAAGTTTCCCGTTTATGTGATGCTTTGTTTTTCTGTTACTGCTTTAAGAATCCTCTCTTTATTTCTGATATTTGTCTACTCTTTATTTCTGAATAGTAGGTGTCTTGGGGCAAATCCATTCAGATTTATGCTGAATAAATGGGTGTGTTGTGGTGTATTGTCCTTCTTGAATATTGATATTTATGTCATTCATAAGGTTGGGAATTTTTTTAGTCATTATTTACTCAAATATTCTTTCTGCCCCTTTTCCATTCTCTTCTCTTTTGGGGACACCAATAATATGAATGTGTGTGTGTGTTTCACATGGTCATTAAGTTCCCAGAGACTCTGTTCAATTTTTTTCCATTCTCTTTTCTTTCTGTTCTCCTGTCTTTTCCAGTTCAGATATTCTGTCTTAGAAGACACTAATTCTGTCTTCAAATAATTCATATCTGTTCATATGTGCCTCTAATGTATTTTTTTTTTTTGTTTCTTTTGCTTTCTTTTTCTCCAATGTATTTTTAATCTCATCCATCATGTCTTTCATCCCCATAAGGTCTGTTACTTTTCTTTGCAAGGTTTCAAATTGTTCTTTATGCTCTCCCAGTGACTTCTTAATATCCTTTATTTCTTAAGTCATATATTCTTTAAATTCTTTGAAGTGTTTTAGGAGAGTCTTGTGATTATCACTGATTGCCTTTTATCTTCAATCTCTTCAGGATATTTTGTTTGTTCTTTTGACTGGGCCAATTCTTCTTGTTTCCTTGTGTGGCCTGTAATTTTTTGCTGATGTCTAAGCATCTGAATATGTTGGTGAATTTACTCTGATAGCCAATTTCTCTCACTGGCCTATTTTTTTTTTTCACAGCTCTTCTTTCACATTTGACTCAACTTATTCTCAGTCTTAAAAATTGCACAGCTTAAGTTTTCAAAATCAGACCAGTGACTCACTAGTGGGGCACAGATTTTCTCCCAGGGGCTGCATACAGAAAGCATGAATAGTTTTTGTCCATGCAATTTCCAGAACCACCAGCAGATGGTGCAGTCAGTGTACCTTTCCATAGAGGTGTTTCAGTCTCAGCTTTCCTGTGAAGATTTCCAATCTTCAGATTGGAAATTCAAATCACGCTCTGCTGGCTGAATCCACTGAAGAAAAGCACCCTGAACTCCCCTCCAATTTCCCTTGAAACAATGTAAGGGGAGGAAGTTGTCTGTTCCCCTCTCAGTGGGCTGTAGTGGGCCTGGTGTTTTACCTGAGCTCAATATCTTGGGGTGGGGTGAGGAGCCCTTCCCAACCACCACAGCAGCTTGGTAACTCACATATGCCATTTTGTCTTCTTTGGCTCTCTGTTCCCCACCCTCTTGGGCATTGTGCAGCACTGTTCTGGTTTGCTGACACCCAAAGCAGGCCCTTGGACAAATTTTGGCCCTTTCTCCATTGTTTTTGTGAGAACATTCAGCTCTGTGTGTTAGTCCATTGCCATCTTCCCACAACTCCCCCATAATAGAATTTTAAATATTCAGTATGTGTATATGTTTCTGTGTGTGAAAAGCAGATGACTATTCAGCATTGAGAATGATCTGACTTGAAACTCAAATTCATTTTGAGCTTTCTGTAAACAGTCACCACTTCCTCAGTGCTGCTTTCAAATGTTCTACTCTGGATATTATTAGAGATCGCCCTCTCTGAACCTGAAAGTCCATGAAGTTTTGGGGAGTTAGTAAATTAGAAAGATCTAGTTATAGATTTCACCCAGGAAGACTGGACCCTGCTGGACACATCCAAGAGAAAACTGTTCAGATATGTGATGCTGGAGAATATCTGCCTTTTGGTCTCAGTGGGTGAGTCTCTCAAATTTACCTATCATCTATGAATTCCTCTATTTTCTTAAGATCCAAAAAGAATTGCTTGTCAATATTTTTGTACACTTTTCTTTATTTTATTTTTTATACTTTCTATGTATAATGTATTTATATTATTTTATAACATGTACAACTACCTAAAAGAAAGCTGTTTCTTTACTTGTTATTTATCTATGGTTTCCACCCCACTAGAATATAATCTTCCTGAACACACATTTTATGCTATTCTTCTACTCAGTGTGCAACACACATAACAGTGTTGGGAATTCAGTGCATATTTTCTGAAAGAATAAATAAGTAGACTCTATATGTCTTTAACTATTATGCTCTGGGAATTCATGTGAATTCAGACTATAGTAATACAAACAATAGGCATATCCTTTTACAGAATATGTTTTGGAGGAACTTATGTCATTGGATTCTTTTTTAAAATAATGAACTTTTGTGGAAACATAGAATTTCTCATTGCTTGAAAATACTGAGGGCTCTGCAGTATCTCTGTGAAGTAGGGCATCAATAACTAGAGGTCCTCACTGTATTTGGGCAGAAGGCTGAGTTATCCATTTGATGATGAAGAATTGTCAATAGTCTGTCTTCCAGGTATTTTTTCCTTGGCTTACCTTCAAAGTTTATCTTATTCTTTTTTAGTCATTGTAATAATTTAAAGCTATATGTACCTCAGAAAAACATGTTCTTAAATCTAGTTCATTGCCGTGCATGTGAAACCATTGTATGTAGGATCATTTGACGGTGTTACTTTGATTGGTGTGTCCCACCTCCACCAGGATGCACCTTAATGCTGTTACTGGAGTTCTTTATAAGAGAATAAAATTCAGATAGAGAGAATAGAGAGAGAGGAAGCCATATGGAGTAAGAAATGGAAATCAAACTTTAAAGAGAAGAAAGAGACCAGAAGGTGCCACCATGTGCATTGTCATGTGAAAAGCTAAGGACCAAGGTTTGCCAGCAGTGAGCCCCTGAACACCACAGTATTGGTGAGAAAGTTTTGCCTTGATGATGCCTGGATTTGAAAATTTTCATAGCCTTAAAACCATAAGCTAATAAATTTCCATCATTTTTGTCAACCTAGTTGATGGTATTTGCTGAAGCAGCATAGGAAACTAAAATGAATTTTGGAACCAGGACACTGGGGTGCTGCTATTGCAAATAAGAAAAATGTGGAAAAAGCTTTGGAATTGGGTAATGGGTAGGGGCTGGAAGAATTGTGGGTTACTTGATTGAGAAGACCAGATTGTATTGAAGAGACCATTGGTAAAATTATGGATTCTAAAGATACATATTATGAGGCCTTTGAAGGAAATGATGATTGTATTATCAGAAACTGGAGGAATGGTGATCCTTGTTTGAAATTGGTAGAAAACTTGACATAATTGAGTTCTGATGATGTTGGATAGAAAGTGGGCTTTGAGAGTGATGAACTTGTGTATTTACCTAAGTCAATTTCCAAGCTTAAGGTGGAAAATACAGCCTGGCTTCCCTGTAAGCTAATAGCAATATTTGAGAGGAATCAGTTAAGCTGAAAACTGAACTCCTGAGGGTAAAGAAACCAGAAATTGATGGTTTGGAAAATTCTGAACTTCTGTAAAGCATGTCTCCAGAGAATTTTCATTGTCACTGTTTTATAAGGTCCAGATTTGAAGTGCTGGTATCTAGGAAGGATCTGTGGAAATTCATGATAGTTTGGGCCTTTGTGTGCTACAGGTAGTATTGAATAGTTTGTGAATTTTGATAAAAATGGAACTACAACCAACATGGATTAAAAGGTACAGATTGAAGGAAAAATCACTTTGAAAGCAGTGCAATGGTTGCTGAGGTATGGACCAAAGTCATCTTCTCAGGCGAGGATAGCAGGACAACCGTTGTGTGTGTAAAAGTCGAGTCTGCCCCACCACTTAGATTGTTGCCCCATTGATAAGGAAGTGTTTCCTCTACTGTAATGGGAGACTGAAACCTGTTCCTTCAGGATTACAGACACTCTGGCTGCCACCCCATGTTCTCAGAGGGTTACATTTATTTCTTGGGTATTTTGGAAGGTCTGGCCATCACCCCAGTGTTCTCAGAGGATGAGGCCTTCATCCTGGTGTTTGCAGAGAACATGGCTGCTACACAAGATTTTGGAAGGTGTGAGGCTGCCACTTCTTCAGTCCCATCAGAGAAAACTGAATCATTTTATAGATTTCTCTTTGATCTTGAAATTTAGTTGAGCATGCCTTGCAAGGTTTGGAATTGTTTGGGACATTTCACCCTTGTTTTCCCTATAATTTCTCAAAATGTAAATTGAAATGTTTATCCCATTCCTCTCCCTCCATTGTATATTGGAAGCAGAAAACTTGTTCTCTAGGTTTCACAGGTCCACAAAGGGGAATTGAGCTCCAGGACTGACCACACACAAAACTTAATTTGATTTGACTTTGTACTAAGCATGTTTCTGAAATGACCTAGGACTTTTTGGGATATTTGATTGAATGAATGTATTTTTCATATAGAAACATGTCTTTTTTGTTTCCAGAGGGTAGAATATGGTGGTTTTAAGTTGTATGTACCCTAGAAAAAACATGTTCTTAAGCTTAATGCCTTCCTGTGTGTGTAAAACCATTGTAAGTAGGACTTTTTTTATGTAGTTACTTTAGATAAGGTGTTTCCCACATCATTCAGGTGGAACTGAATCTTGATACTAAAATATTTTTTAATAAAATAAAATTCAGACACAGAAAGTACCATCAGAAGAAAGAACTTGAATACAGTTTAAAAAATAGAGTAAAGGAGACACTGCCATGCTTTTCAATGTGACAAGCTATGGACCAAGGGTCACCAGCAGCCAACCCTAGAATGCCAGTCTTTGGGAAGAAGCATTGCCTTCTTGATGCTTTGATTTGGACATTTTCCTGGCCTCAAAACCATACTCCACCAAATTTTCATTGTTAAATCCAACGCTTTTCATGGTATTTGCTTAAGTAGACTAGGAAACTAAACCAATCACTTTCTCTGGACTTGGTAATACATGCTTAACTGCTCAGAACTCAAGATTTCATTAAGTTTCCCCCACAACCAGGATATCAAGGCTGAAAATCAGATGGACATTCCAAGCTGGAGCAAGGAGAGGAACTTTGGAGAGAAGAACTTGGATATTTCCAAAACTTGATTTCAGGTCAACTCTAGGAACTTATATTTCATGAAAAGGAGGAGACTGGTCAGGAATTGATTAGATTCTTGAACATGTCAACTGGAGATTTCCTTAAGTGAGTTATTTTTCTAAAATTTACGTGTCAATATTTGTAAAATTTTCCTCAGGTATTGCCATTGATCTGTTCACATACTAGTTAATATTCAAGTGTCTGTGGCTTTGAGGAAATGGATATTTATGTACTATTGAATTCAAACTTCAACTTAATGTCTCTTTTCTTGGTCTTCCTCTTAGGTGGTTTTCTCTCTCTTTATCTCCCCAACATAAAATATTTCTAATAGTTTTTCTTATATTGCAACCTTAAAAATGTATTCTAATTGTTACAGTTTTATAAGGTTTTCTACTGCCTAGAGTATCCATTAATTTGATATTCTTTCCCAGATAAATATAATGTTTGAAACAATTATGTGGACATCAGAGACCTTCCAATATTTTTATTTCCTTAATGCTAGTCTAGCAAGTAATTTTTTCAGTTGTTTCAGGCAGGGAACCTTGTCTTAAAAATTTAAGAAATACTACCCATACAACATATTTGCAGAAAAGATACATCTGCCATCATTTCATTGGTAAGTTCTGTGTGGGTGAAACCTGGTCTTTGAAGAAGATACTTGGGAGTGGAATGAATTGAGAATTCAGTTCAGTCATTTAACTGTAAGATGCTTTTAGGTGCTAATCAAGAAAAAGTCCATAATAGTATAAATTTAGGGAAAAATTAACTTGAACACAAAAGTGTAACCTGGGTTTTTATAAAATATAATTACATAAACATGGCACATATACTTAATCTTTGAAACATTTTAATGTCTTCAAAACTGATGAGAGCTCTGCAATTTAGATACTGCAAAAAGGGAATATCTCTGTGCATGCAAGAGAATAACATGGCATGTAATTGCCACGGGAAAGATTTTAATTGGAGACTTTCACTGAATGATTAGTGTAGAATTCATATTAATATGTATGCATTTTTGGGGGAAACCTTTTATAGTTCCTCCTCTTCTACTTATAAGCAAAACTCTCATTCTCAAAAGAATTGTATTACATGTAGTCAATTGCCAGAAAATTACACTCAGAGATCCAGACCAACTCAAAATGTGTTAGCTCACAAGGGAAATAAACCTTACTTCAGCAATCTATTTGGAAAAGCCCTCAGTGGCAAGTCACCTTATAATCAACAAAAACATATTTCCAATCTAGAAAAGATGGTGTCAGTTTAGGAAGGCACTCGCTGACTTGCTCTCTGAGGATGGCTGTTTGGGGACAGAGTCCTGCCCAGGGGTCTGTGCTGGGGGCGCATGGAGCAAGGACCTTAGGACATCATTCTAGGGGGAGATGGGTGGTGCAGATTACTCAGGAAGGATTTGTGAGTTTTTTCCCTGTCTGTGGTGGTAAACACAGATGGCTGAACCCCACCCTCAGGGGAAAAGGCTGGTTTGAGCCCCAACTTCCACTGACAACCCGGTGCTGCTAGCTTGTGTCTTTGCTGTGCTTCTTCTTCAGTGATTTCCAATTCTCTGGCTATATTGATTTTATCTCCCAATGCTGTCTCTTCAACTTCTTTCATCTTTCTGTCTTCTGTTTTCTGTTGTGATTCTTACATACCATGTTTTTTTCATTAGCCCACAAGTTGAAGGGTGTAAAATTCTATTCTATCTTTTCTGTTTTCTTCAATTTTTATTAATATGAACTTTTTCCTTTCAGTCCTTTCCTTACTCTTTCTCTCTCCCCTCATCATTCTAGCCTTCTAAATCATTATATATATATCCTTCTATTTGGTTTCCCAGCCCATTGTAGGTACTCTGCTTTTTTTCCTATTACTCTATGCTGACTACATGAGAAATATATTTGTTTTACTGAGTCTTAAATGGTCCCTCTTCTAACTTTTTACAATATTACTATTATCCTTATTCCTTTCTCACAACTTTCAATTCCTCTGGCCCTAAACTTTTGCCTTCAAGGGAACATAGAAGGAAGGAAGGAAATAAATAAGAAGAAAAAGTGTCAAAGGGAAAACAACACACACACAGAACCACCATCTAAATAAAACTCTAGAGCAGAGAGAGAAGATAAACAACTGAATAAACCCATCAAGATAAAATGATGACTAGAGGGCAACAGAAAATTACAAACCACACTGAGAAACAGGAAGACATGGACCAGTCCAATGAACAAACTAAAAACCAGGAAGTGATGCGGAACATCAAAAAACTAATCATAGCATTCCAAACAAATATCATGGACCAACTTAATGACATGAAGGAAGAGACTAAGGATATTAAGATGACATTGGGAGAACATACCAAAGAAATTGGAAACATACATAAAAAGATAACAAATATGATGGTGATCAATGGCACAAGGCAAGAAATCCAAAAGACACTGGATTCACATAACAGCAGATTTGAACAGGTAGAAGAAAGAATTAGTGATGTGGAAGACAGTACATCTGAAATCAAACAAGTAGTAGAAGAGATAGATAAAAATATAGAAAAAATCCAGCAGGGACTCAGAGATTTAACAGACAACACAAAACACACAAAGATACACTTTATAGGCATCCCAGAAAGAGACGAGAAGGGAAAGGAAAAGGAAGAGTGTAGAAGGAAATAATGGCTGAAAACTTACCAACCTTATTGAAAGAGATGGATAAAGAAGTCCAGGAAGCACAGTGCACCCCAAACAGCATAAATTCCAACAGGCAAACGCCAACACATATACTTGTCAAAATGTCCAATGCTCAGGACAAAGAGAAAATGCTCCAGGCAGCAAGAGAAAAGAGAACCATCACATACAGGGGAAGCACAATAAGATTAAGTGCTGATTTCTCATTTGAAACCATGCAGGAAAGAAGACAGTGGTATGACATAGTCAAAGTACAAAAAGAAAAAAAACTTCCAGCCATGAATTCTCTTTCCAGCAAAACTGGCATTGAAAAATGACAGAGAGTTCAAAATATTCAAAGATAAAAAGAAATTAAGAGAGTATGCCAATAAGTAACCTGCACTTCAAGAAATACTAATGGAAGTTCTACCAGTTGAAAGGAAAAAAACAAAAGAGATGGAGGAGAGTTTAAAAACAAATAAAAAGGCAAAAACAGGAACAAAAACAATATATGACATGCATTAACCCAAAAAAAATATGGCTGAAGTAAGAAATTCATTGTGAGTAATAACACTGAATGTTGATGGATTAAATTCATCACTCAAGAAACACCGACTGTCAGAATGGATGAGGAAATATGATTCATCTATATGATGCCTACAAGAAACCCACCTTTGACCCAGGGATACAAGGAGGCTGAAAGTGAATGGCTGGAAAACAATTTTACAATAAAACAATACCCAAAAAGGGCAGGAGTAGTTATCCTAATATCAGACAAAAAAGACTTTAAATGCAAAACTGTTGTAAGAGACAAAGATAGACAATATATATTAGTTAAAAGGGTACTCTCTCAAGAAGAGAGAACATACATAAACATTTATGCACTTAATCAGGGTGCCTCAAAATACATGAGGCAAACCCTGGAAAAACTTAGTGGAGAAATAAATGCCTCTACAAATATACAGGGGGACATTAATACAGCATTATCACCATTAGACACAACATCTAGACAGAGAATCAATAAAGAAACACAGACTCTGTACAATACATTAGAAGACCTGGGCCTAATAGACATATACAGACCACTACAACCAAATACAACAGGATTTACATTCTTCTCGAGTACACATGGGTCATACTCCAAGATAGACCAAATGCTAGTCCACAGAGCAACCCTCAATGAATTCAGAAAGATTGAGATTTTACAAAAGTAATTTCTCTGACCACAATGGAATGAAATTGGAAATCACTAAGGGCCAGAGAAACGGATTAGGCACAAAGATATGGAAGTTAAACAACACACTCTTAGGCAAAGAGTGGGTCAAGGAGGAAATCTCAAAAGAAATCAGTAACTATCTTGAAATTAATGAAAATGACAACACAACATATCAAAACCTATGTGATGAAGACAAAGCTGTCCAGAGTGGGAAGTTCAGAGCCATAAATACATATATTAAAAAAGAAGTAAGAGCCAAAATTGAAAATGTAACTGCACTCTTGGAGCAATTAGAAAAACAACAACAAAGTAAACCTTAAGGAAGTACAAAGAAGGAAATAATAAAGATTAGAGCAGAATTAAATGAAATAGAGAATAAGAAAGCACTAGAAAAAATACACAAAACCAAAAGCTGGTTCTTCGAGGAGATCAATAAAATTGACAAACCCTTAGCCAGACTAACAACAAAAAAGGAGAGAACAGATGCAAATACACAAAATAAGGAATGAGCAAGGGAATATCACTACTGACCACACAGAAATAAAGAGTGTCATGACAGGATACTATGCCAACAAGACTGATAATTTAGAGGAAATGGACAAATTTCCAGAAACTCACAAACAGCCTACAGTGATGAAAGAAGAAATTGATGAACTCAACAGTATGATTATAAGTAAAGAGATAGACTGAGTCATCAAAAAACCTCCCAATTAAGAAGACCCCAGGACCAGATGGTTTCAGAATTTTTTCTAAATTCTACCAAAAATTCTGGAAATAGCTAACATCAATCCTGCTTAAGCTCTTTCAAAAAATAAAAGTAGATGGAATATTGCCTAGCTCATTCTATTATGCCAACATTACCCTAATAACAAAATCAAAGATTCCATAACAAAGTAAAGTTACAGACCAATTTCTCTAAAGAACCTAGATGCTAAAATCCTCAAGAAAATACTTGCTAATCGCATTCAACAACATATAAAAAGGATTATACACCATGACTAAGTGGTTTTCATCCCGGGTATGCAAGGATGATTCAATATAAGAAAATCAATCAATCTAATACACCATATAAACAGATTGGAAGAAAAAAATCACATGCTCATCTCTATAGATGCAGAAAAAGCATTCAAAGAAATACAGCACTCTTTCCTGATAAAAATATAACAGAAGATAGGAATACATGGAAACTTTCTGAATATGATAAAAGGTATATATGAAAAGCCCAAAGCTAACATCATCTTCAATGGTGAAATCCTAAAAGCCTCCCCTCTGAGATCAAGAACAAGACAAGGATGACCACTATCACCACTCCTATTTCACTTTGTCTTAGAAGTACTTGCTCAAGCACTGAGGCATGAAAAAGATATAAAAGGCATCCAAATTGGAAAAGAGGAATTAAAATTTCATTATTTGCAGATGACATGATCTTATACATAAAAATCCCTGAGAAATCTACAACAAAGCTTCTAGAACTTATAAAAGATTTCAGTAATGTCGCAGGCTATAAGATCAAAGCTCAAAAATCAGTAGCATTTCTGTACACCAATAATGAGCAATCTGAGGAGGAAATCAAGAAAAAAATACCATTTACAATAGTAACTAAAAGAATCAAATACCTAGGAATAAATTTAACTAAAGATGTAAAGGACTTTTATTCAGAAAACTACTTAACACTGTTAAAGTAATTCAAAGAAAACTTAAATAAATGTAAGAATATTCCCTGTTCAGGGATAGGAAGACTAAACAGCATAAAGATATCTATCCTACCCAAACTAATCTGCAGATTTAAAGCAATCTCAATAAAAATCAACACTGTATTTTTTAAGGAACTGGAAAAACTAACTACAAAATATAAATGGAATGATAAGAGGCCCCAAATTGCCAAAGACGTATTGAAAAAGAAAAATGAAGTTGGAGGTACCACATTAACTGACTTTAAATCATGCTACAAAGCTACAGTGCTCAAAACTGCGTGGTATTGACACAAGGATAGACATACCGACTAATAAGAGTTCTGATATAGATCCTCACATATACAGTCATCTGATACTTGGCAAGGCCACGAAGCCCACTCAGTTGGGAGAGAATGGCCTCTTTAACAAGTGGTGCTAGGAGAACTGGATATCCATATCCAAAAGAATGAGAGAGGAATACCATCCCACAATTTATACAAAAAGCAATTCAAGATGGATCAAAGATCTAAATGTAAGTGCCAAAACCATAAAGACCTTGGAAGATAATGTAGGGAAGCATCTACAGGACATTGTAAAAGGAGATGTTTTCATGAACTTCACACCCAAAGCATGAGCAGCAAAAGAAAAAATTGATAAAAGGGATCTCCTCAAAATTAAAAACTTCTACAACCGAAAGGACATTATCAAGAAAATAAAAAGGCAGCCTAACCAATGGGAAAAAAATATTTGGCAACCATATATCTGCTAGGAGCCTAATATCCTGCATATATAAAGAAATCCTGCACCTCAAAAATAAAAAGACAAACAACCCATTTAAAAATTGGCAAGTGACCTGAAAAGACACTTTTCCATGGAAGAAATTCAAATGGCTAAAAAGCACATGAAAAAATGCTCGACATCACTAGCTATCAGGGCAGTGCAAATCAAAACTACACTGACATACTACCTAAAACCCATCAGAATGGCAGCTATTAAAAAAACAGCAGACTGTAAGTGTTGGAGAGGATGTGGAGAAATGGGAACCCTCATGCACTGCTGGTGGGATTATGGAATGGTCCAGCCACTGAGGACGTCAGTTTGGCAGTTCCTCAGAAAACTAGCAATAGATCTTTCATATGATCCAGCAATTCCACTGCTGTGTATACACCCAGAAGAATTGAAAGCAAAGAAAAGAACAGATATATGCACCCCATGTTCATAGCAGCATTGTTCACAAATGCCAAAAGTTGGAATCAGCCCCGGTGCCCATCAACAGATGAATGGATAAAAAAAAGGGGTATATACATACAATGGAATATTACTCAGCTGTAAGAAGGAATAAAGTGCTAACACACAGAATAACATGGATGAATCTTGAGGACTTTTGTTGAGTGAAGCAAGCCAGGCATGGAAGGATGAACAATAAATGACATCACTGATTTGAATTGAGGAAAGTGAGCAGTCTCTGGGAATCATTGTCTGAAAGATTGGTTAACAAGTGAGAGGAAGAGAAGAGAAGGTTGTGAGTCATCACCCATATGGACATAATCTTTGCTAAAGTAATAAAGTAGTTGCATTTTGAAGGATAGGACAGGTGTGTAGTGATATTACTGGGTTTGGGGATGTAGGGTTGACAACTGGATAACTTAAGAAGGGTGGGTCAGAATACCCAGGATACTGGAGGGAAAGATGGGAGAGGGACTAGGTGAACATGGGATTTGTGGGTATGAGGTTGAAAGTGTAGGAATGGGAATGCATTTATGACAATATGACAAGGTAGTGTCACTGGGTTAGGGTGTAGGTTGGGGGGGCATTCAAGAAAGGGTGCATCTGGAGTAGGTTTCTAGGGAGTGTGTTAGTGTTAATCCTGTCATAATGTGTTGTGTCAGGGAGTGGAGACTCACACAGTAATTTGGAAGAAAATGGACCCCCATCTTTGGGAGGACCGATTCATCCAGAATCAGACAGGTGGGTGTCTCTTAGGAACAAGGGTGGATCCTAACAGGGGAGGATATTCAGCATGTCAAGTCCTCTTGTTGCATGTGACTATGAATCTTGTCATCCAATGAGTCAAGACAGGGCGGTGTCATATGCCCCAGGGGGTTGGAGAGGAAGGAACCGAAAAGAACAAACAGGGGGTATTTAGTGGTCAGGGGAAATGTTTTTCATTACCTTACAATAATGGACACAGGACACGGTAGATATCATCAAAAATTATTAAACAGTACTGTCTAAATTGTAAACTATACTGTAAACCATTGACCCGGTTTAGTAGTTATGTTTCACTAAATGTATAAAAGTTATAACAATGCTACCACCCATATACAAAAAGGTTTTAATATGGGGTGAGGAAAGCATGAGGAGGTTGGGTATATGAGAGTCTCAAGTATTCTGTGTGTGATTTTGCTGTGACCTAAAACTTCTTTGAAAATTAAATGAAAATTTGGGCGATCCTTGGGAGTGAGAGGGAGAAGGTGCCTCGATACTGACTCGACACCCGATAATGCATTGATAAAAGGAAAAAAAAAATTTTTTAAAGAACTTTTTTTTTGTTTTTTTTTCCCCAATTTTGAATGTCCCAATCCTTTAATTGTATTTTATTTTAATTTTTTTTCTGAGTTTCCATATAATTTATCTCTTACATTTAAGCTTATCATTATTATTTCATTTTCCAATTAGTTTTATTTGGTCATTATATGCGCTTCATCTTCAAGGAAGGTTTAGATCACAGAAGAGTTACAGTGGGGCTGTAGAGGATCATTGGTGGGGGGTGACTGTGGTAGGGGTTCATGGGAGGAAATTCTTCTGAATATATATGAAAGACATATAAAATTGTCCAAAAGTCAAAGGTTGGGGCATGGTCACAGTGTGTGGACAACCACTAAATAAATGAGGGAATACTGAATTCCCAGCCTGGAGAGCTCTGCCACATTCTCCAAGGGAGCAGTAACAGTCCCCTGAGCACAGGGGCAGTGTCTGGTAAAGGAGGATGGTCCACTAATGGGTTCTTATTATTGATGACTAACCTTATGAGTCTTTGCTCTTGTAATTGAAACTTAGCCTACTGTTATGGGGTGCCTAAGGGTTGCCACCTGAGAGCCTCCTTGTTACTCAAATGTGGCCTCTCTCTAAGCCAAACTCAGCATATGAATGCATTACCTTCCCTCCAGCGTGGGACATGACTCCCAGGGATGAGCCTCCCTGGCAATGAGGGATTAACACCAAATGCCAACTGGCAATATGACTGTAAAAAGACCTTGAATAAAATGGAGAAAGGTAAAGACAAATGAATTCATGTGGCTAAGAGCCTTCAATGGGGTCTGGAGGTTATCCTGGAGGTAACGCTCATGCACACCACAGTAGGATCTCATAGATCACCAAAGTGGATATCACCCTACACAGAGGGGCTCCTGAGGGCTCTGGAGACATGCAGGTCCTATAAGAACTCACACTAGAAAGAAACTTTATAAATGTCATCTATGTGGGAATGTCTTCACCTATAAATGCAGACTTAGACAAAATTAGAGGACACACACTGGAAAGAAACCCTGTACATGTCATCTATGTGGAATAGCCTTCTCTCAATGTTATATACTGAGACACATTAAAGAGCTCACACTGGAGGGAAACCCTATGAGTCCCATGTATAAGAAAGGTTTCCATCAATATTCTGACCTTATATTAGATGAAAGAACTCATAATACAAAAGGTTTTGAATATGGAAGAGATTCCAGCCTTGTGTTAACCATTGACCTACTAGAAAAATCAAACACTGAATAACCACATTGTAATTAATCTGGTAAAGCTTTTTGTCATCCTGACTACTTCATTAATTTAAGCCAATTCATTTTGGAGAAAATTGATATGTTACCTATATAGTAAAGCCTTTAGTAGATAGTCTGATGATTTACAACATGAGACAACTCATAATATAAATGTAGTGAAAATGGGAGAGTCTTCAAACACTGTTTCCAACTGATAGATAAGCCTTAACCAGAAGATGAAGCCCATTGAGGGAGTGCCAGATAATTCATGCTGTAATTGTTACTTATGCAAAACCACATAAAGTCATTTATTCATACAGCGACATTTGTAGGAAAAGTGAGAAGTCATACTGTATTAAATTCTTATTGGTTTCATGAATGAAGGCATGCATTAGTTATCACTTATTCCTTAGCATTAATATTCTTATGTTGAGGAAACAACAGTCTTAAAGTCATTTAAGGAAAATCTTCAGCTGGATTTCACATCAGATAATTCATAGAGCAAAATGAAATACTTTATGTGGACCCATTAGCACACAATTTAGCAGAGTCAAGAACTTTGAAGAAGACTTACTCTTGAAGTTATGTATAACAATTTACAATTATGAATTAACCTAGTGTATTAATCAGCCAATAGGGATGCTAATGCAAAATACCAGAAATTGACTTCTTTTCATAAAGGGTATTTATTTGGGATAGAAGCTTACAGTTACTAGGCCATAGAGCTTAATTACATCCCTCACCATAGTCTATTGCCATGTATTGGAGCAAGATGGCTGCTCACATATACAAGGGCTTTGGCTTCCTGGGTTCCTCTCTTCCCAGGGCTTTTTCTCTCTGAGCTCAGCTGCTCTGCTTCCTCCACAAGGCCAGCTGCAGACTTTCAGATAAATGGCTTTTCTCTCTTCCCAGAGTCTCTGCTGTGTCTAATCAATCCTTTTCTCTGTGCCTCTGTGTGTTTACTTCCTGGGCTCCAGCATCAAACCTCCAAACTCCCTTCTCTGTGGTGTGGTTTCCCTGTGAGTCCACAACCACCAAGGGAGTGGGGACTCAATGTCCTACTGATGTGTCCCAATCAAAGTTTCAATCATTATTTAATCAAGCAAAAGTGAAATCTCTGAATCCAATAAAATCTAATATGCCCAGAGGAACAAACCAGTTTTCAAATAATCCAATATCTATTTTTTTGAATTCATAAACTGTATCAAACTTCTACACCTGGCTTTACTGAATGATGAATTCTTTTAGAAGTAATATGAAGTGAAATTAATTCAATAGACTATTACTTGCATATATGTAAGCCACAAATATTGTTGCTGATGATCTAATATGTTGGCTGAATTCTAGTTTGGTTTTTATGCAGTTCTAAACACAGATTTCAATCAATCAAAAAATAACTTTGAATGTTAACTCAAACACTTAAAACACAAAATTATGATTTTTAACTATTATATTAGTACTATAGTATATGTTCATGGCAAGGGTGAAAACAAGCTTGGAAAAATAAACACACATTACCAATAGTCTTATGGTTTGGCACATTTATCTAGGGTTCAATTTTCCCACAAACAACAGCTGTGAAATTTGTCTTTAATAATTAATTGACTAGGAGGAAAATTTGACTTTTTAATCTAAAATTTATACTAATCTTCTAGATAGCACAGAGAGCAATGGCCACATGGCAAAAATTAGAATCTAGGCAATTTCTTCTCTTTGCTGTGGGTAACAATATTTTGTTCATAAACCTGTGAATGGATGGTGGGTACATACTGTAATGAGTGCCACTGAGTAGGAAAATGAAGAGACTTATCATTTTCTCTGTTGAACACACTAATACCAGTATTGGAGCCTTTTTTTGTCATTCACACCGTTGAATATTTTCAATGTCAGAAAGCTCCAGGTCTCATTCAAGTCATAGAGGAAATTTTCAGGCTTGGCTTGAGGTTCTCCTTTGTTAACTGGGACATTTTTTTCTGCATGCAACTGCAGTGGGATGTATTGAAGCATATTGGGGTGCAAAAATCTTGGTTCTCATTGTTATGTGAGTTTATAAATCTAAATAACAGGATTGCTACTAGATATTCAATGATAAATATACTTTATCACATGGATGAAAGGTGTCCTCTCAGAATGCATGATTTTTCTTTAAATGTCATGAACTTTTCATTAATGGGCAATAGTGTGCAAGGTATCGGAAGTTGATGAAACAGTTGGGTCTTTAGGGTGCTCCTGCCCTCTCATACACCCACAGACTCTGCTATGATGCTAAGGGTGGAGGAGATGTGCACTTCCCAATTGGGGGATCCTATCATGGTTGCTATTTGGTCAACTTGGAGTTTTTGCTGTTCAATAAGCCTCAATTTGCAGAGATCATTTAAATCCTGATGTTGTGCAACAACAATACTAAGGGTGGTTTATATTTTCCACCTGGAAGACCACAGTCAGAGATCTCCACAATAAATGCAATGAAACTTTGAAGGAAGAAACCCATTGTAAAGTTCATAGCAATCAACACCAAAAGAGTCTGTTCCATTGGTATTCCATGATCAACTGCTTTTATAGTTATTTTGCGATGATATGTGACATTGTGAAATTGTTTTCCTTTAAAACTCTTTCATATTTCTGTTAACTAGAGTAACAAAAAACACTAATTCTGTTACAAAGAGTTTGACTTAATGTTGGAACTCTCATATGAATTGGTAGTGCTTGCATCAGGACAATCCCTCTGCAAATATTTTGGCAGTTTATATTAGTGATAAACATAGTCATGCCTTGTGACTCCTGGGTCACATCCATCAGAAATTCTCCCATATGGTCTCCAAATGCGTGGACAAGAATATTCATAACAGCACTATTTACAATTGCTAAAACCTATACTATTCTTATGTGCTTGTTAACAGTAGAATGGATAAAAAGGAGACATGTTCTTTCATAATGTGAATTATAGTCCACAAATCTATTTAAAAAAAAAAACTGGGGTGGATTGCACAGACATGTGAAACAACGATAGCCAAGAGCAAAAGAGCATATATTTTGCAAATTCATTATTTAGTCAACATAATGAATTTGTGCTCACATGGGTTATGTGAAGGGCTACTTTTGAGGTTATAAAATACATGGCAGCACAGTGTAGCTTGGCAGGTGTTTTTAGTGTGTTTCCTAATCTGGTGTCCGTGGCAGTGATTTCAGTTTGTGAAAATTTAGCAAGAGCTTGTTTGCTGTATGAATTTCAGTAATTCTTTTTTAAAAAAGAGGAAACTAATTTCAAAGAGCTTTAAACAACTCAATAGAAACAGATGTTTGCACACAAGATTGAACAGTCTCAGAATATTAACCAAAACCGCTCATCATTCACTGTGATGATACCAAGATTGATACATGTCCAAGAAGCCCTACAGAATTGCCAGGGCACCTCAGTATTCATATCTACTTGAATAAGTAACCAAGATCATAAAAAAGCAATAATTGGGATGGACTCACTCTTGATGGTTTCCCTAGCACAGGTCTCTAGAGATGTTTTTTGTGGCTGTCTCTCCTTTCATTTGGGTTAGTGGTTGTTGGAGTTGAACACAATTCCACTCTTCTGACAGGCACTTTTAAGAAGGGAAGTGATATACTGTGTGCTAAAATTCACTATCAAATCATTTTAATTATTAAAGATTTTTAGTTTTAGATATATACTGCAATTGTTCTGCTTTGTCACAGCATATTCCTAATTTATGCCCATTTGAGCCATGAATTGGAAACTCCAATCAACTCTTTCAGTAAGTTCCCTATTAAATCACATATTTTAAGAAACTGGAGATTCCAACACACTGTTTGTGGTAGTGGTGGGTACATATATTTTCTCATTCTCACATTTCTAGTTTCCACAATTTCCTTAGGTTTATGATCCTCTCTTCATTTCCTCTTGGCAATACCATCATTTCCTTATTGAAGAAATCCTTTCTCTAAGCCTGTAAGTTCTGTGCAATTCTCCATATCAGAATTTACTTGATTACTCAGTCATTTATCATGATATCTGCTCTGCCAAGAAGGGAAGTTTGGGACCAGGAAATTGTGTATATAGATTAAACAAATGAAATTGGTAGAACAACAATACATATCAAGAAATAGTGAAGATATCTTCTAAAGTATTTTGATTTGGATATCCCTGGATTTTTTTTCCTGTTGATTTTTCTTTTTTCCTTCTTTTTGAAAAAAAAAAAAAAAAACTTATTAGAGAAATTGTAAGCTTACAAAAAATCATGAAAATGTGCAGAATTTCCATACAACACCCTCCACCAGCACCTTGCATTGTTGTGGAATATTTGTTACAGATTTTGAAAGAATGTGATCAGATTATTACTACAAACTATGGTCCATAGTGTACACTTGGTATATTTTTCCATACACCTCCTATTTTTAAGACTATGTATTATTACTAGACATTTGTTAGTTCATGAGAGTACTCTCTCATGCTTGTACTGTTAACCACAGTCCACCTTCCACCCCATGGGTCACTGCTATACAGCTGTATGCCTTGTACATTCTATCCAAAGTATACACTCTGTGGCTCTCACTTTCATCAAAGAGTTGTACAGTCATTGCCTGGGTAAACCTTTGAATGTTTTCCTTAGTCAAAATGAAAAATCCATGCTCCCTAATATTGACCCTCAGCCTTAATATAGTACCTTCTTTGACACTGATGAAAGACTATCACAATATTGCTGTTAACTATAGTCCAAAAGTCACATTGTTTTTTCCCATGCATCACTATTTTTTTTTAAGATTTATTTATTTATTTATCCCTCCCTTGCTGCTTGTGTTTGAGGTGTCCATTTGCTGTGTGTTTTTTCTGTGTCTGCTTATCTCCCCCCGCTGTGAGGGCCCGCTGCATCAGCCCACTGCACTGCGCGGGCTGGCCTGCCCCCACAAGGAGGCCCCGGGAAACGAACCCGGGGCCTCCCATATGTTAAACGGGAGCTCTATCGATTGAGCCACACCCGCTTCCCAGTCACTATATTCTTAACACCTTGTAATAGTGACATATATTCTAGTTCATAAAAGAACATTCTGGAATTTATATTATTAACCACAATCCTCATCCAACTCCAGGTTCACTATGCTATTCAGTCTCTACATTATTCTCTAGATTTCTTTTAATTGACATTCACAACCCTAGACTACTCCGTTTAGCCAAAATCCCATTTACAAACCAGCTGTATTTGTTATACTCACTATAACGCATTACTATGAACTCTATCCATTTTCACACATTAAAGTCAAGCTAATTGAAAATTCTCTCTATATTAAGCATCGGTACTCTTCTCATGCCTCATCCTGTGTCCTAGTAACCTATAGTCTAGCTTTTATTTCCACATGTTTGTTCTTCATATTTAATTCATATTAATGAGAACACAATATCTATCCTTTTGTATCTGGCTTCTTTCACTTAGCATAAGGTCCTCAGGTTTCATCCATATTATCATATGTATTCCAATTTCATTTCTTCTTACAGCAGCACAGTAATCCATCATATGTTTACACAACATTGTGTTTATCCATTGATCAGTTGATGGACACTTGGGCTATTCCCATCTTTTAGCAATTGTGAATAACACGATTATGAACATTAATGTGCAAATGTCTGTTTGTGTCACACTTTTTAATTATTTTGGATATATTCCTAGTGGAGGAATTGTTGGATCACATGTCAGTTCTATATTTAGCTTGTGGAGGATCCACCAAACTGTTTTCCACAGAGCCTGCACCTTTCATTCCCACCCCTGGTGAAGGAGTGTTCTTATTTCTTCACATTCTCTCCAGAATTGTTGTTTTGTTTTATTAGCAATGGCTATTTTATGAGGTCTGAGATTGTAATTGTGATCTGTAATTGTTTCCTAATAGCTAGTGATATTGAATATTTTTTCATGTGGTTTTTGGCCATTTCTATTTCCTCTTTTGAAAAAATGACTACTCAAGTCTTTTGCCCATTCTTAAATTGGATTGTTTGCTCTTTTATCATTGAGTTATATGATCTCCTTTATATAGCATAGAAATCAAATCCTTATCAGATATGATTTCCAAATATTTTCTCTATTTTGAATGGGTTGGCTTTTCACGTTCTTGACAAAGTCTTTTGAAGCAGAAAAATTTAAGTTTGAGAAGGTCCCATTTATCCGTTCTTTCTTTTGTTGCTCATGCTCTGGTGTAAGGTTTAAGAAACCATCACCTACCACAAGGTCTTGAGGATGTTTCTCTATATTTTCTTCAAGGAGTTTTAGATTTCTTGCTTTTATATTTAGGTCTTTGATCTATTTTGAGTTAATTTTTGTATAAAGTATGAGATAGGGGTCCTTTTTCTTTCTTTTGGTTATGGATATCCTGTCCTCCCAGCAACATTTGTTGAACTATTCTGCCCCAACTGGGTAGGTTTGATGTCCTAGTCAAAAATCAATTGACCAAAGATGTGAAGCTCACTACTGAAACATCAGTTTGGTTCCATTGGTCTAAATGTCTATCTTTATGCCAGTACCATGCTGTTTTTACCACTGTAGCTAGGTAATATTTAAAGTGCAGAAGTGAGAGTCCTCTAACTTTGTTCTTCCATTTTGAGATGTTCTGGCTATTCAAGACCCCTTACCCTTACAAATCAATGTGATAATTGTGTTTTCCATTTCTGCAAAAAAGTCTGTTGCAATTTATATAGGTATTGCATTAAATCTGTACATCAATTTGGGTAGAATTGACATCTTAATGACAGTCTTCCCTTCCACAAACACTGAATGTTTTTCCATTTACTAATATTTAGGTCTTCTTTAATTTCTTTTAACAATACATTGTCATTTTCAGAATACAGTGATTTACATTCTTGGCTAAGTTAATTCCTGAATATTTGATTCATTTTGCTGCTATTATAAATAGAATTTTTTCCTTACTTCCTCCTCATATTGCTCATTACTAATGTATAGGAACACTACTGATTTTTGCATATTAATCTTGTGTCCTGCCACTCTGCCAAATTCATTTAATAGCTCTGGTAGCTTCTTACGCATTTTGGGGAATTTTCTAGGTGTAGAATCATATCATCTGTGAATAGTGGATGTTTTACTTCTTTGTTTCCAATTTGGATACATTTTATTTCTTTATCTTCCCTGATTGTTATAGCTAGAACCTCTAGTTCTATATTGAACAACAGTGGTGACAGTGTGCATCTTTGCCTTGTTCCTGAGCTCATCATGAAAGCTTTCAGGCTTTCACCATTGAGTGTAATGTTAGCTGTGGGTTTTCATATAGATCCTTAATCATGTTGAAAAAGTTTCCTTCTATTCCTATATTTTGGAGCTTTTTTTTTTTTATCATGAAAGAATGCTGGATTTTGTCAAATGCCTTTTCTGCATCAATTGAGATGATAATGTGATTTTTCTTTGATTTATTAATGTGGTGTGTTATGCTGATTGACTTTCTTGTGTTAAACCATCCTTGCATGCTTTAGATAAAGCCAACTTGATCATGATGAATAATTCTTTTAATGTATTGTTGGATTTGATTAGTGAGTATTTTGTTGAGTGTTTTTGCCTCTATATTCATTGGGAAATGAGTCTGTAACTTTCTTTTTTCATAATATCTTTGTCAGGGGTGAGGATGGAGTCAGAGATGTAGTTCGTATGGGCCAAAAGTGCCTGATGTTGCCCAGAGAGGCTGGTGCAGGTCCCCCAAGCTTACTCCGGGCAAGAGGAAGGGCTAGAGCTTAGGCTTAGGCAGCAATATGACATAGATGGAAAAAAACTGGTGATTTTATTCAGCCTAGCTTCTCCGCATTCTAGGTACAGAGTTAAAATGAAGGCTACTGGCCTCTTTCTGACTTGGACATTTTCAAACTTTAGCTGTTCTTAGGATTGGACTTTAGCCGGATGAATTTACTAATCAGTAGCTGAAATCAGTGCCCAACATTCTATTCCTCTCCCATTTTTAGGAAATGGAGTTTCCAACTCCAGCCAGGGAACAGCTCCCAAAGCAGCTTGCACCACCAGTGGGTAATGGCATAGGCCTCCATGGCTTGCAGTGCTCTACTCCCAAATCGTCACTTCAGATGGGCAGTCACCTCCTTCTGTCTTACAAGGATTTTGCAGGATGTTCTTCTGGTCTCCTACGTCCCACAAAATGGTGATTTAGATACTTCTGGCTGATTACTAACTGCAGTGTAGGACAAGCTGTCTCTTAGAGCTCCTTCCTGTGCCACCATGTTACCACCAATCTATCCCTGGGATTTAATAAGTGAAAGTCCATGATCACTATTACAATTCAATTATATATATGTTTACAGTATAGTTTTAAATTTATATGAGAAGAAAATGATTGAAAACTTTGGAAGCTGTACAATCAAATTTTTCTGGTCATCTAATTTTTAACTTTCCTTATGTCACATCCTTTCTCCTCCAAATCATGAGAACTTTTAAAAAATACATTTTGCTAAGTACCTTGAATGAAAGGGAAATTTTTAAATCAAAGCATAGTTGTAAAAATCTATTGTTTTTTT